>PVKN010030762.1:0-12673 GCA_004027915.1 Capromys pilorides
AACTTCTAAGTTACTTCATTCATTTCCCAGCCTTATGTTCGTGCAGACAACTAGTTAGGGATAATGTGCCTAACTGATCCACTGGACAAGGAGCCAGAGAACAAGGCCCCAAGGTTCAAGGGCTAAAACTGTGCTACAGGTGAGGTTTTATTCTTCATTTAGAGTCACATGTACTTGTAGGGTTTTTTTATTTCTATAATGCTTTGGGATTTGCATAAGCTTCTGATCACATGTATAGCTTTACATTGCCTAACTGTAAGATTTTGTCCTCATGCAACCATCATGGAGCGCACTCACACAAACCTTAGTGGTATATAGCCTGTCACACATCCAGGCTACGTGGTGTGAATATACAGTGTTGAGTGTTGCACCACAGTTGGTGATGGTGGTCATTACTGCGGTGTACTGTCCACAGCTATATGCGCTGTCCTTTCATATGTCTGGTAGGATAGAAGGTTGTTTCAACAAGTGTCACCACACACACATGAATAATGGCATTGGGTGAAGATATGACAACTATCATGGCCCTAGGTAAAACAAAATTTTCAGCTGCATTATAATCTCCAGGGACCACCATTATGTTTGTGGTCTGCTGCTCTAAAGGGCTTTGTGCAATACCTGACTGTAATACATAAGGGATGGTCAGAATGGTGGTGTGTGTGTCTTCCTCTTCCTGCAGAGAGGCCAGCAGACCACAGCCTGTCAATAGCCCCTGCTGTTACAAATGGGCTTGGAGCTCTGGCAGCCTGCTGGTTTTCATTCTTGCTTTTTCAGTCTTTTTTCCTGTCACCTTTGTTTTTGCTTCCTATTGTTCACTGCTTACCATTAGCTCCTTTGAGGCCGCCTGAATTGGTTGTGCAGCATCCTGAGCTCCTGTCACTAGTGTGCTGAGGCCTGTGGGAAGCACTCTGGAGTCCAGGAGTAAGCAGTGCCAGCCCCAGCCCCAGCCCCAGCCCCAGGCAGCTTTGTGAATTAGGCAGCCAAAGCAGAAATAGAACTAGTGAGATTCACCCTATTTAGAAACTGCTCCAGATTTTAAACCAAGTGTGAGAATCCTACCGAAATGATGTCACACTTCCCTCAGAAATTATTTCCACAATGGCTTTCAGTAAAAGCATAACCTATATTAGTACAGTATTTCAGATCATTTCAGTTTTGTGCCTTAACACTCATATATTTTATGTACTTAGTGACACTATTTTGCATTATTGCTGTAAAGAGCAATTTTCGCCGTTTCCATACACAACCCAGGTTAAACGTTCCTCTATTTTTGTACTTGCTTTTATGTCCACTGTTTTCATAACACCTTTCTACATGTCTCTCTTAAACTATCCCAATGAGGTAAGTCATAGAAATAGAGTCGAATGAAAAAGTCAGTGTACTCTTGAGGCTCTTCTCTTGCTTTCCAGAATCCTACCAGCCAACCAGCAGTGCTGCTGCTGCTGCTACCGTCATCCTACTTTAGAGCTAAGATTGTTAGTAGCTGAAAATGACCATATTTTAATTTCTTTGGTTATCACCAGTTAAGTTTTGCAGCAGGGTTTAAAACAATGCTATTTTGTTGGTTTCACTTTCTTTTATAAAGAAAAAGTGAAGTCGGAGATGTTTACTGGGAGATGGTGATGTAAGGCCCCTCCTCCCCACTTAACGATTGAATGGTTTTCTTGCTTTTGGGTATGTTCTACTTCCAGGCCAGGTATGATGGTATTACTGTGTGATTCTTACAAAACCAGGTCTTATACCTATCACTTTCTTTTACTTAAAGTCTCATTGCCTTGATGAAAAGATTTCAAGCTTTCTAGTGTGGTTTGGGGGATATTTTAGGTTCTCTTTACCCAGACAACCATGACCATGTTTTTTCAGTCCTTTCACTGAGCCTCAGTTCTCATGTACTCTAAATCTATTTGTTAGGTTACTAGTAAAATGCTGAATGTTATTTACTGCCTGCCTTTCCCATGCGACCGTGTGAATTCCTCAGGCAGTGGTATGTGCTGGTCATTATTGTCTGTATGATTGTGTCTGGCAGCTGTCTACAAAGGAGTGGGAAAATTTTTTACTTCTTTCCTGTTAATATTTAGATTGGCATTTAAAAGAGAAAAACTGCATCTTACTTAAAACAGTGTATTTCCAGCCTATATGACCTTAACCCAGCATGGCTTCTCTAGTTGGTCAGCCACAATTCCAACTTTAAAAGGTTATAAGGATTAAATCAGACTATCCATATTAGTGTCTGAAACATGGCCTTACACAATATTAGTGCACAGTAAATTATTTCTGTGATGATGTGTTTTAAACACTAGAGGGTATGGTGTTGAGATTTGGGACTGCAGCATTTCCTCTTTGTGGTATGCATACATGTACATCCATGGGCACAGTTTTGTGCTTCAAGATTCATGGAGCAATTGTTGCTATAGTCAATTGTTTGGTATATCTTTTTAAATTGATTTGTACTATTAGGATGGCACTTTAGTCATTTTGCTGGTTGCTGGGATGAAATACCTGGCATCCAAAAGAGTTTGGCTCACATTTTAGAAGCTTCAGTCACGCTCAACAGACTCAGACAGGAACCATGGTAAGAGGTCTGAGCGGAGGAAGGCTACCCATCTGCAGGCAGCCAGGAAGCAGAGAGAGGAGAGAGGACCCACCCTCCAGGCCACCCCCTCAGTAACCTCTGAGCAGTTCCTCTTTGAGGCCCACTTTTCAGCCTCACTCCACTCGCCCTCCAAGCACAAACATGAGGCTTTGGGGGCCATTGTAGATCTAAACACTAACATCAACTCGTCATATGGTTATGGGATGGGCTAGGGCTTGAGCAAAAAGCTCATTCTTTACAAAGCCAGAGTTAGCTTTCCAGGATACAAGGTATATTATTTCTTTAATTTTTAAATTTTTATAAGTATATGTTTGCTTGTACATAATGATTACATTCATTGTAGGGCATTATTATAGGTACATAACATATATCAAAGGATATATTCTTTCCACAATACCTTTGAGTTGGGATGAGGAGTAGGAAGTAGAGCCAGATAGCTCTGTGGGCTGCATAAAACATGTCAGTTCTGGATGAAGGGGCTTTTATTATCAGCCAGTACACAATGTCTGAGACCCAGTCTTTGAGTAGCTGCAGGGGATATAAAACAGTAAAGAGCTTCTTCTAACTGGCATGAAATACTAAGCAGTCTAATCCAAGGGAAGGGCCATGTTGGCTGCCAGGCCCGAGGCTTGCCTGATCTGTAGCCTCAGACTAACTTCCTGTCTGCCTGAGAAAGGACACAGCACAGCTGACAGGAGGCTTCTTCCCCATCCCTGCTGTGGGAATATTAGGTAACAGGCATCTGATTGCTTGAGTGACTGAATCTAGGAGACTGTTCTTTACAAATTTTAGTAGTCCGCATTTTCAAAAGTGCTGTGGGCCTGAGTTCAGTTCACAGTTTGTCTAGCACCTCTCCCATGTCTGCCTTTGGAATTGGGAAGTGTCCTATATTCTTGTCATTTGTTTGTATTTGTATATGTGTGTGCACACTATTACTACAGTGGACTGGTGGTGTTGACTTTTGGCACCGTAAAGCCTCAAACATTAACAAATTAGAGTGAACTACCATTGCTGACTTCATTTTTTTGTTTGTTTTATTATTACAGCCGGCTCAGCCTGCCGTGGGAGTGGGGCCGGCACAGCATGTGGTGTCTGGGATCAAACCATGGTCCCTGAGATTGCCTAAGCTTTCCTAAGCAGGCACTTTAGACCACTGAGCCATCTTGCTGGCCCAGCTGACTTCATTTGTATAACCTCCAATACACAAATAATGTAGCTGGCACTTAACAGTGTTACTTGTCAAAGGCCAGAGGTCTGGTTAGGAGTGGAGCTTGGACTTGAAAGGAATGTCTGAAACTATCTTAACATATGCTTCCTACAGCAAGGCAAGAAGATGAAGAGTCAACGTTTGAAAAAAAAAAAAAAAAATCCCTGTGCCAACTGTTTTAAGAGATGACCCAGTTCCCATATCTACTGAAAACAGGCATCTGACCCCATCCTTTTAGTGTCAAATTCCTAACACTGATAACATTGAACTATCATAAAGCTTTGCTTCCCCCACCTTAATGAGTACTGGCCCATTCCTGTGGAAGTATTTTCAGCTTTTCTCCCATATGTTGTAAGAGTGGGGCTGGGATGAGACAGGTGAACAGGAATGGTGTTCACAAGAAAAGTGAGCTAGGCTTTGTCACACAATTTAGTAGTTCACAAATACAGAGCATCCCCACCCACAAGGTAACCTGGGTTTAGAGGTCTGATGTTGTATGTAGTTCATTATAGATGTCCTACGCCCTCCCTAATAAATAATAAAATAAAAAACAGTAGTCTAGTGTCCTTGAAGTCATAGATTACTTTCTCTCAGGTTAGAGCTATTAGGAACAGTGTAGCAGCTGAACTATTTGAATTAAAAACCACGTTGTTTTCAACAGGATGCCTTCAGCTTACTAGCATATTCAGATCCTTGGAATAGCCCAGTTGGAAATCAGCTTGACCCAATTCAGAGAGAACCAGTGTGCTCAGCTCTCAACAGTGCAATATTAGGTGAGTGAAGCCAAAAGGCGCAACTTCAACTTTTCTCTGATTGAGAGAAGGTATTTCTGTTTTGGTAAAAACATAAGGAAAATATATATGTCCATGTGCACATACTTTTTAAAAACAGTGTTCTTAGTGTACTGCCTAAGCTGGCCTTGAATTCACAGTCCTCCTGTCTCAGCCTCCCAAGAAGTTGGGTTGTCAGCTACTTGGCTATTTATTTTTAACACATGAAACTGGATTAGTATAGCAGTTTTGTAGTACACTTGTTTGGCACTTTCAAACTCCTGAATTCATGTCCCAGCCACACAAAAACAAAATTACCTTAAAATACAGAAACCGTCTTCCATTACCCCAAATCCAGATTGCTTGGATTCTAGGGGTAGGAGTTGGGACACATCTGTGACTGTTTGCAGAGGTATGTGCATGTAAGCACTTCTGATAGCCATGAAAACACCTCACTTAGAGTGAGATACTTGGGGGTTTCTTGTGTTAAAACTAAAGAGTTATTTTCTGCCACTCAGATCTAGGCTGTGAGTTAGGGGCACCTGTGTAAATGCTCATGTTGGCTGGACTAAAGCAATGCCACTAGTACCCAAAGGGTGGTGAATGTGGCCATTGAAGTTGGCCTGCTATTTGAGAAATCGGGCAGAGAGTTACAAGTTGGAGGAGGTGGTGAAGATGCCGATCAGAGCCAGTTCAGGATAAATAGAACAGAGGCTGAATGAAGGGTTAACTTGTAACACCCTGAGAAACCAGTCTGGTGTTGTGGTGGTACAGGCCCAGGTAGAATGGGACCCTCCTCTGTAGCATGTTGGTCAGAACCAGGTTGTTAAGAGACTTGGCCCTGGAACTTGGGATATTAATGACAACACAGTTCCAATGCTTGGCTCATAAGAGAACCAGCCTAGAGGGGAGCAGGAATAAACTTAAGAGAAAATGAAGTGGTCAGAAAACTTTCACAGGATTTATTGGCCTAGTCAGATGAAAGGAAAAAAGAGCTTGAACATGTGGGAAGTGAATGGCTAAAAGGGATCAGGATTCCTGGGTGGTGGCCAAGCCCCCTTCATACTCACCTCCAGGCCTGTGGTGTTGATCTGGGACAGAGGTGACCTGAGCTACCTGGTGTGTTCCCAGCATGCTTAAGACAGGCATATAAGGCTCCCCAAGAGCACCCCATCAACACCAACCCTTGGAATCAAATTTAAATTGCATTTAGCTTACCAAATTGAGCTCCATGTCCTTACTCAAAGAGCAGGGTGAGAAAGAGGAAAGCAGTTTGAACAGTAGGGCTTAGCCAGAGGTGTGCAGGTGAGGAGCGCTCACGCGCTGCGGGGTAAGAACAGTACGCGTGCGTTTGCTGGGACTCTTGGCCCATTTCTGCATTACTGTGGAACTCCACCGGGCTGGTTATGTGAAACTTTTAATTTCTTGGCAGTGCTCTCAAAAGATAAATTTAGGTGACGGTAATTTTTGCATAGGATGCCTCTACAGGAGGGCTTTTTTTTTTTTTTGTGCCGAGGACCAAACGCAGGGCTTCAAGTTTGTTAGGTGAGCATTCTACCACTGAACCAAATCCCCAGCCCCTGGGACTCCTCTAAAGCCCAGGGTAAAAATGGGACTCTAGGCCAGTTTGCAAGTCTGTGCTGTGGTTTGGGAGCTTTCAGTCACATGTTTCAATCTATTTTAGGAAAACTAGGGCAGTGTCACAGAGTAGATTACAGGTCTCCTGTCTAAGCTACCCTTCCAAGACACATATACGTATCAGGGCCAGGACCCTCACGGCAGGAGCATGAAGGAAACAGAGTAAAATATTCCTACATAGCCGTGTGTTTCTTAAGTTCATTAATTCATTAGCTAAGGAAATAATTCCAGTTACATTTTCTTAAGCTTAGGATTTGTATATAGTAAAATGGAGTTCCTTTGGTTAATGTCTTATATTTTCTTGAAAGAATTGCCAGGTTTTGGGGGTTGGGGAGGGGATTCTAAAAGGATTCAGAACCAATATCCAAGGTACACGTACTCTTACATATAAGTGCTGTTCTGCAGAGCTTCAGCTATAAGTAGTGCTGAAATTATTTTAAATCTATATAGTTCCTGTAAGTTTATGGCAAGGTTATATGTGTATATGTATGTATTAGATAGGCTTAGCTCTATAGTTATAATTTATAATTGTACATAAGCCTCATATACTGTGTCCAAAGAGTTTAAAGATGCTCATATTAACCACATGCCCCTAGGAGCCAAAGAAAACCAATGTAAGTGAACTTCTCACTTCGTTTCCCTGTAAACCTTTTATATTAGCTTTTCAATGTTAATATTTTAATACTTTTAACTCACAGACCACTTTTTAAAATCACACTTTTCTCACCAGTCTGTGTTCCCTTGTTCTTATTCCTTTTACTTTCCTGTACCTGTAAATCTTTGCTTTTTGCTTTTTTGCTTCATTCACTTGGGAATTTTCCGTTATCCTACTATGTTGTGAAATCTGAACCAGGGAGTGGAGTTAGCTTATGAAAGGATTGGTTGGTGATTGTACTAAGAAGCCTTAGTGGACTTAACACATTGTTAGCTTCTCATCACACCACCATTAGTTAACTATGAGTTTACATCTTTTTGTCCTGGCAACAGATAAGTTGTGGCAATTACTGCCATTTTTCTCCCACAGCTGACAAACTTGTGGTATATAGTGTTTAAAAACTTGACAGTTTTTAAAAATGTCCGAACCATCAGTTGTAAATTAATCCTTCCATAATCATGAGGTGGAGGTGGCTTTGCCCGTTTTCTGCCAGCCACCACCACCACTTGCTCCTGGGGCCTCAGCCACCAGTGTGTTAAGAGATGGTGTGCATCCAGGTGAAAGAACCTGTCAGTGGAGAATGCCTGCCAACTTGGTGCTGGTCAGTGTCTGCTGATTTTGATCAATACTTGACACACATCCTTACTCCCATCCTATCGCAGGCAATAGGGAACTTTCTCACTAGTTTCATCTTCAAGCAGTCTCCTTACTGTTGGATAACCAGTGGCCTTGTCATACAATGTCCAAGCACCAGTCTGCCTCTGCTAGTGAGTTAAGCGCCGTATTGCCACTGATGATCGTGTTAAGAAACTTGGTATCATCTTGATTAAGCTATATGTATCTTTCTAATTGCTATTTCCATTTTTTAATCTTTTTTCTTCAGAAACCCACAATCTGCCAAAGCAACCTCCACTTGCCCTAGCGATGGGACAGGCCACACAATGTCTAGGACTGATGGCTCGATCCGGAATTGGGTCCTGTGCATTTGCCACAGTGGAAGACTACCTACATTAGCTATGCATTTCAAGAGCTCACACTATATTGTGGCATTTAGTCAACATGGAAGTAGACCAGCTCTGCAGATTTGAAATTTAGATTTTTTTTTTTAATTATGTACTGGGGACAGGTTTTTGTCGCTTTACATTGCTTCCTAGTTTACAGCATGATGCAAATGATTTTCTAACTTAGTGTTAGGAGAAATTATTTTCCATCTTTAACCTCTTAGTTGTCTAAGAGTTAAATATTACTGAATTTCAGACATTCAAATTGATCATCCGAAATCCTTTAAAACAATTATCTAAAAGAAACCAAAAACTCCAGCCAGCCTTCTTTGTGGGGGGAGAGTGGGGAAGGAAATGGAACAAGTTGTGTTTGTGTTAGCATGTGGGTGATGTAAACTTCAAACTGGGAGATATTCCGACCCCACTCCCATATAAGCATTCAATCAGTGTAACTTGCAAAATGCATAAACATCCGACAGTTTGAATTTATAGTGTTGATGGAAAAAATCATTTTTAATGTGTACTGTAAAACTTGAAATACTCAGGAGCTGAGTGAATATGTTTGTTGCTACTTACAATCCCAACCTGTTAGTCCCAGTAGTTTTGTTTTAACATGGTCTTTTCCAACTTTGTTTCCTGTTTAACTACAGATAACTTCTGTTGTAGACTCACAAGTTTAACTGTTGTATTATAACAGTATTACATGTCAACAGTGTGGTTATGACCTTTATTTATATATAAAAACCAAATATTTAGTAATTTACCGTGTCTTAATTTAATCTTTGTACACCTTCCATTTTTAAGTGCTTAAATGAGTACTATATTGCAATAAAAATGTAGTGATATAATTAACCAGCCATTAAAAATTTACTTCTACAGATTTTTAAGAGTCAGTTGAGTTTATATAATTATGGCTTAAGATAAAATTAATACCTACAGTCAAGACTCGACACCCCTCATAACTGCTGCGCCCTCACCAGAGGCACAGAGGCGCACTATGACCAAGGGCCATGCCTTGGCATACACTCCCACTGGGAGGCCAGCAGTTACCTACTGAAGTGGGATGGCCTAAGGTTCAGTTCAGTGGAAGAAAGGAACCCAGCTCTCACATTGCCTTCGTGCAGGTCCCTCCACGACTGCAGAGCATGGCTGCACTCCAGAAAGCTGGAGCAGGGCGAAGCACCTCCCAGACTGACCATTTAGAAAGCGGCAAGCCTTTTAGAGTTTAACCTCTAAAATTGTAAATTTTTTACAAATGAAACACGGATTTTTCATTTAGCTTTAATTTACTTCTTAGTCATTTTCTTCTTCGGACCATCCATCGCTTTTTAAACCGCTTGGCATTTTGTTTGCTCTGGACTCCTAGAACAGAAAATGTTATGGAGTAAGACTATTAAATATTAGTCACAACTCAAAAACCCATGAAACTACAATTTTCTTTTCAAGATTCTCTTCATTTATATGAATAGATATACAGAACAGGTCTAATTATAATTAAAAATTGAAATTATCAAAGCCAAGAGAATAAAGCTGAATCTTACCCCAAGCAGTATTCAAAAACTGGGCTGCGGCCTTTTTCACTGGTGACCTCTTATTGTCAAGAGACAGGAACTTATTTACTAAAAGAGAATTATCAGTTATTTGTTTTCTCTGCAAAAAAAATGAAAAAACAAACAAACCTAGTCCATTAGAAATTACCAGTAGTTCTATTGGTTCCTGGACCGTACAAAGACTCATGTATGAAGGCTTTAGCTGCTTGTTGTCTTGAATCCCTCAGGTCCTGGTCCTTCAGCCTGAGGGCAACGTAGCTTTTCTGGCTGGGGATTAACATAAAAGGTCAGAATTAAGTGAGGATGATGCATGTCAAGTCTAGCTTTCAACTTAACTTTTTTCTGGTGGTGGCTGCCGACAGACCCCAGGGCTGGGCTGCGGGCATGCTAAGCGCGTGCTTCATCACAGACCTGCATGCCCCACCCAACACAGGTGCTGAGGATTGAAGCAAGGCCCTGAATGTGCTGGCCAAGGCCCAGCGCTGAGCTTGGCACATAAGTGTGTGCTTTCAAAATCTCATCTGCTGCCTCTAATAAACAGTGTGAAAAAGCAGAACTCTTGATTTTGTTTACGTAGATAGTACAGCTACAAGGCCATCTTACAAGTAGGTTAACAGGCATATTTTGTTACACAGCAAATAACTGTACTTACTCAGAAGTGGTTTTTTTCTACACAGGATTTAACCTGAGATACATTTTCTGCACCATCTCTCCCAAGGTGTCCCCTGTCCCTCCCACCGTGGCAGTGGGCAGGGAAGGCATATTACCTGACAGACTGTACTTTTTGGACTTTAACTTTCTTGGAATCATTTCCTTTTTCACATTCTTCATTTTTCTTTTGTAAATTCACTTAAAAAAAAAATGAGTTTGATTTTTAATTAATGCTTACATAAAAAATCAGAAGCATTTACTAGAAATCCTTTAAATATCCACTCCTGCCAGGCATGGTGACACACGCCTGTGATCCCAGCACTTGGGAGGCTGTGAGTTCAAGACCAGCCCAGGCTACAAAAGTGAGCGCAAGGTCAGCCTGAACTTCATAGCAAGACCCTGTTTCAAGACTAAAATACATACATACATACATACATACACACACACACACACACACACACACACACACACACACTCCTGCCAATGTGGACACAAGTTTTATTTGTAGGAAACAGGAGGGACAGGCTCAACCTAGCCTTACTCAGGGTACATTCATGCATTCTAAGGGCCAATAACATTAAACTGAAAATACCTGCAAAGCCACTTGACACCTAAAGGGAAATTCCTTAAGTGAGAACAGTTCATACCTTCTTTCAGCTTTCCTGGTGATTTCTTTATGCTAAAGCAAAAATTTTAAAAATTAATGGAATGGCAGATAGTAAATATTACTAAAATGTTACACTTCATGTTATTTACAAATAATTTGACCCCTTTCATTGCCATGGTCTTCAGTTTTTACTCAGGCTCTTGCATGAGGTCCAGAACACAAGTCACTGCCACCAACTGCCAACAAAAGATACTCTAGGCTGACAACATTCTCTTAAAATTACAAATGAGTTAGAGAATGCAGTATTCAAACTCTGAAAAAGTAGGCCTGTTTTAATATACTTGGGGAAAACACATAAGGATCAAGGATGAAGAACATGGATCAGTGTCAGACAAATGTCGGCTGATAATGCTGCACACAAGAAAGGCTCAAAGGTGGAACTGGACTGCAAAGGGAGAGGTGGCCCCTGATCTTGGTTTTGAAAGATGAAAACGAACTCAAACGTACTTGTGGTACGTTTAATGGACTCAAGATCTAAATTCTGGAAAAATTCTTTTACGGAAAATTTGAGAACCACTGGCCCATCTAAGAGGGAACTAAACTTCTGAACTGAAAGCAATATAGGGCAAGTAGAGAAAACCCCAAATATTTACAAGACCAAGTTCTGAAGAACTGGACTATTTCCCAACGAAGTGTGTGACAAAGCTGTGACGTGGAATGGGAAGGTCAGGTGTGAGGCAGCTGAGGGAGGGGCGTGCCACTAAATGGGACTTGGAAGACACCCATGCATTGCTCTCTAACCTCCCCCCAGCACTGCAAGCGCTCAAAATTTTCACAGGACACTGGGATCAGGAACTCAAGAAGCTAGAATCAACTACAGAAACGAACAAAAGAAATGGCAAAAAACAAAAAAAAGTGGGCCATTCCCGTCCATCTTACGAACACCACTTTGTAGCTGTTTAATTTAGGCGGTGTGTTTTCTCCCATCACATGAGCTCAAATACACGTACTAGTCAGTAATTAAAATATGCTTACTACATGTAAGCAAGCAATACTTACCCAGGCTGTGAGGCTGCAGTTAACTGTTCTAGAATAGTGTCCGGAAGGAGTTTTCTTTTCTTTTAGAATAAAGACACACAAAAGTAAGTTACGAGTCAGGTGTGAGCCAGGTATGGGAGCGCATGCGTTTAACACCAGCCTGTAATTCTAGTACTCGGGAGGCGAGGCAAGAGATCAGGGAGACTTCAAGGCCCGCTTAAACTACGCATCGAGATGCCATCTCAACGACGACGCACGGAGATCGATCTGGAGCTACTTCTTAAATTACCACTCTTGTCAGGGCGCTCTCCAGGCGGGGGAAGCCTCACGCGGAGCCGCTCCACGGTCCCGGAGGGCGCCACGGCAAGGTGCCAGGCGTCGGGCCGTAGAGCGATCGTAGCGGTGCTCGCTCGGGACGTTTAACTTCGTGGATCATCTTATTTCTCGCAGTCACCCCGGCTCGGGTGAGCTAAACACCCTTCCGCTCAGGAAAGGCGGCTGATGCCGGGGCGGGCCCTGCCTCGCGCTGACCTCTACCCCCGCGCCCACGGGTGGGCGGGAAGGAGCAATCGCCCGCGCCCATCCCCCGCCCGCGTCCCACCCGCCCGGGATTCTAGCCCAGCCCCGCCGCGCCGACGCCGAGCCGCCCCCGCCCTCTCGCCTTCTGCTCGATGAAGAGCTCCTCGCGCCGCTTCCGCTTCTCCTTCAGCAGCGTCTTGTCCCTGGGGGAAGGGGGAGAAGTCAGCGGGGACAGGCAGCCCGCTCCCCCACCCCGGGCACCCGCGGGCCGCGCACCTGCGCACGGTCTCGCGCACACGCCGCTCCTCCTCTCGCGCCTCCGCCTGGGCGCTGGCGAAAGTCAGCTCCTCCGGGGCTTCGTCGTCGACCTCGTCGTCCCCTTCCTCGTCTTCCTCCAGAGGCTCCGCGGCCGCGCCGCTGCTGGGCTGCCCGAGCAGCAGGCCG
>PVKN010030763.1:0-12647 GCA_004027915.1 Capromys pilorides
TTTTTTTTTTTTTTTTTTTTTTTTCTTTTTGCGGGACTGGGGTTCAAACTCATGACCTTGCACTTGCCAGGCAGGCACTTGTGCCACGGAGCTATCTCCCCAGCCCCTCATTATACTTCTTGATCATATTTCATACAGACACACACACGCATGCACACTGTGTGCGTGCTGTGGACCTTTGTCATCAGTGCTGTTCAGGGAAGGAGCCATAGGGAGTTCTTGAGACTGTGTAAGATGACACTGGTCGTACTGTAGTAATGATCCGTGCCTGAGGTTGGGCACTGTCCTGGGGCTCCAGGGACTTCACTCTGCGCTGGGCTCTGTCACCCCAGGGACAAATCCCTGAGCACCTGCTGCACCTGACCAGGAGCCCTGCTCGTGGAGAGGCGGGCGGGCGGGCTGCCCCGAGGGCCACATGTACAGGCTTGGTAGGCCCTTCTCAGGTATTGCCACCAGGAACAGGTCACCTCCCTGTCCTCTGCTTTTTTTCCAGGACAGAGGCCCTAGCTCTAGCCTGACTGGCCTGCAGCAAGGCCTACGACAGTGGTGTCTGCCTCAGTTTCCCCAGATGCGGGGGCAGGACTCTAGTTTGAGACAGTTGAGGTCCCTGGAGAGATGACTCCCAGGGGAAGCAAGGCAGGGTAGCAAGGACCTAGGCCTGGCTTTTGGGAGCCTACAGGGGCCAGGCCCATCCCGCATCAGCCCTCATGGGGCAAAGGGGCCAAAACAGCGAGGCCTTCCAGGAGTGGGCCCGGAAGAGGAATGGCAGGAAGCCCAGGGCCACATCATCAGGACAGGACCCCTACTTTCCAGGGCTCCTTCTGTTGCCTAGGTGCTGAGGGAGAGGGAGAGCCGAGGGCACAGAGGCTGGAGGGCGCTGTCCTTGCCTGGCTCCACAGCTGGGCCCACACAGCTCTCTGGCTTAGCCCTCGGTCCATGACCAGATATGACAGTCCAGGGGTATAGGTGGCAGTGGGTGCAGGTGGTGGCGCGGCTCATGGGCCTGGGCACTGGTCGTGGTGGGCTCCTGCCAGCCCTCCTGGCAAAGACCAGTCCTCTTCCTTCATAGGAAATGGTTCCCCTTTGCTCATCCCCAACCCAGAGCCCCCCTACTCCCCTAACTCTCCTCACCTTGCCTCCCTCTTCCATTTCCCTCTTTTCTCCTTTCTTCCTTTTCTCTCCTTTCTTCTTTTTACTGCCCCAGCCCCTTTTTATTTTTAATTTTGAGGCGGTCTCACTGAATCACCAAGTTTCCCAGGCTGGGCTCAAACTTGTGATCCTCCTGCTTCAGCCTCCCAGAGTGCTGGGATTATAGGCCTGTGCCGGCAGCACATATGGCTCTCCCTCCATTTTCATTTGGACCCCTCTGCAAGTCACTGTCCCCCATCCCTGAACTGCTATTTCAGCTCCCAAATTCTCCTCAGGGCCCCCCCAGACCCCACAACCCATTCCACACACATTGCCCAGCGTCAGTCTACCCTTCGTTCACTCCTGCCAGTCAGACCCTTGGACGGGTCCTGTTGTGCTCTCCAGGGAAGGGGACTTCTCGGGGCACTGAGCACTCCTGCCCCAGCCTTTGTCTTGGTCTCTGGCCTTGCACTGCTCTCGCCTGCTTCCTGCCAGCCCAGCCAGCACCCCTGCTTACAGCCTGAGGCCGCCCCGTGCCCCTGCTGCTCTCTCCCTCCCCTTCAGGTGCCACTCACAGCCGCTGCCAAGACCTCAGTGACTCAGTTACTGTCTGCTCTCTGCGGCCATTGCCAGGTCACCCAGGAAGGGACGGCCCTGTCCTTCTTGTTCACCTTTGCAATTCTAGCTCCCAGAACAGAGCCTGGCACTTCATGACAACCTGGGAAGAGATAAGCTGGGGTGGCAAGGAGCCCTGGAACCCTGGCACCCAAGCGCACCATGCAAATCGCCATGGGGCCCTCCCAGCCATTCCCGGGCTGCTTCCCCAAGGAATGGCTGATGTACACAGCTGCCACCAGCACTGCCGCCGCTACTGCTGTTGGTCATTGGTCTACAGGGAGCCAAGGCCCTGGCTGGTGTCTGATGGAGGAAGAAGGGCCATGGAGGTAAGGAGGAAGGAGCAGTCCCTGGCTCCTCTGGCCTCAAAGTCCCTTTGTCACCTGCCACAGTGAACTTGGCTCTGGCCATGGGGGGTCCTGGGAGTCCTCCTGTTACGGGGACATCACCTGGGAGCACAGTGTGGCCACGGCTCGGCTAAGAACCCCTCACCTCCAGGTGCTCCGGTGCTGCCGCCGGCAAAGGCGCATCCTCAGCCACCTCCTCTTCCCTCTCAGGCGCCTGCACCCAGGCCACAGGCGCACAGCAACCGGGCCTGCGTCACTGCCCGCACCACCATGGGGGCCAGAAGCACACTGGGGGTCCCCAGCGAGGGGGAGCCCCCTCTGATCCTATTTTCAGGCACCTTTAGGAGTGTGACCAAGCCCAGGTCCCTCTGATTGCCATGTGTCATGGAGCAGGAGGAACCCCGGGGCACCCAGATGGGCTGTGACCTTGGCCACGGGCTAGGCTCTGCAGAGTCCTTTCCTCTGGGCTGTGCCTTCCTCCTCACCTGGCATGTCCCCTCCTCTCTTTGTGGGAGACCGCAGAGGGAGACCCCACAGAACACCACCACACCCAAGCTGGGAGGAGGACCTAATGGGTCTCCATGAAGGCGTCCCTCCTCTGACATCCCCCCACCTCCACCACAATTTTTGAGCTCTTGGGGGACCCTCTGTGCCATTCTTTTCCTAACAGCCCTCCATAAGTCAACTAAGATTTTACAAACCTAAAATTTATTTGAAAAGGAAAAGGTAATCATTACCCTAGGCAGGTAACTAGAGTCACCTGGCATGAATGCAACACAGTCGCAATCACGTACTGAAGCGATAAGGTCAGCACCCTAGGGCGGCGGTGTGGGGTTGGTTGCTGGATCCCCCGCCCCCCAAACAGTACTTGGCGCCTAATTAAGTACTCAGAATACATTTTCCTTTTCTTCTTTTTTTTTTTTTGAAAAGGGGCTGAGTCGAGGAATAAGTTGAGGGGAACAGGGACCTGGCGTGGGCAGGGGCAGGAGGCTCTGTCAAAAGGAAGAAAGGCGAGTATCACAGAGGCCTTAAACCCCGCCAGCCTCAAGGGAAGCCTTGGTGATGTCACGCATCCAATCGAGGAAGAGGGATCCGAAAACAGCGGGACTTCCGCCCATGGGATGTGGAATTCGTCAGAACCTCCTCTGGATCCTGAGCACCGCTGGGTCTCCTGCTCAACGGGTACAGAGAAGGGGCCACACAATTCAGTGACAGATGGTAGGGGTCGGGACATGCTGACCATGGTGGACAGGAACAGATCCCTGGAGGAGGCCCTGCTGTGTCGAGGGGAGCTCCCTGGCAGAGCCGTCCCACGTGTGTTCCTGTTCAGACCCAGGCGTGACACCCACGCACAGGCGAGCAGAAGCCGGTCCCCTTTGCCATATAAGGGGCCGCTCTGAACCAGTCTTCGGGGCTTCCTGCTTCACCTGCCCAGGGCGGAAGCTGGGTGCCCAAGGGCCCCCCATGTATCCCACCCCACCCCACCGTGCAGGGCAGTACTGCCACTGAAGCCCGGCATGGCACGGGGTGTCTGGGCCCTCCCTGGCAGGAGTCTGTGGGGGTGGCTGGCGCCCAGCTCAGGAAACCTGACGTCACCCTGACTCACCCTCACGCAGGCAGGCAGGCAGGCCGTGGGTAGCCGTCACTCTCACCTCCGTAACTGCTCTGTCCTGAGCATCTCGGCGCTGGCGCCTGCTAGGCGACAAGGTCTGCTGCCTCGCGGGCATCTGCCCGGGGCGTGGGTTGGAAGCAGGAGGAAGGAAAGCGCAGCCATTAAGCCTGGCGGAGAGGCGCAATTGTGGAAGGGAAACCCACTTTGCATGGGGGCTGGGCAGACCTACCGGGAACCCCAGAAAAAGTGACATTCGCAGGGCCATCAAAATGTTACAAAAAAGAATACAAAGAATGGTCATCTGCTCCGCTGGAGTCCCACAGGTTTTAATTAAAAAAAAAAAAAAATGCTGATCATCAACTGACAGTGACTCTGCTCTGTAACTGGAAAAGCCCAAAACAAAACCAGAAAAAGCCCTAGCATGGCCCCTGCCGTGGCATTCCTTTCTCCACCCAGGGATGAGGAGTGCAGCCCCTCACTGAACCAGTAGTGATGGCCCCCAGATTACAGGGTCCCCTTACGTGGCCCTCCTCATGTCCCCAGAGCCTGGTCGCCTCTCTGCCCAGCTCCTAAGGGTCAGCTCTGGTGACCAGGGGCTCTGAGGTGTCCAGGGAGCAGGCGTCCTGTGCTGACTCGCCTGGGGCAGCACCCAAGGGTGAGGGGCTCCTTAGAACAGGAGTATGGGAGTGGCATGAGTGCTTCTGGGCGAGCCTTGGGGTTCCTCCCAGGTATCAGGAGCACAGGGGGCTCCCCGTTTGGCAACAGAGGAGGAAGGCAAAGGGGATCCCTTCACAGCCAAGTTGAGCCTCCTTAAACTTTTTTTCTGGAACTGAAAAAGGGGACACTGCTGGGTGACACGGATGCGGAGCTGCAGGCCCAAGAAACTGCTGTCAAATCTAACCCTCCGCAGTAGACCGCCCTCCAGAGACACAACTTCCTACATGGCTGAGCCCACTCCTGCCCCTGGGAACGCCAGCCAGCAGAACCCCTCCTCCTCCTGGAGGAGCTGGGAGTCTGTGGCTCCCCACGCACCGTGGGTGACGCTGGCCCAGTGGTCAGCAAGACTAGGCCTGACTGGCGATCCTGCTGCGTGCTCTGTAATTTGGCCCCAGAAGCAGCCATTAAGCCATTTGTCCTCCGATGCCAAGGATAAGGGCCCCTATCAGCCCCTGGGATCTGCGGCCCAGACTCCACGACTCTGTCTGTGCTGGGCTCTGCTGCCTCAGCCTTCAGACTAACCTGGCAGGGAAGGCCCGGCCTCCTCCGCAAGGACTACACAGCCCCGGAAACAGTGGGGGTGAACAGAAGGGGACACTGATTCACTAGTGGGTGACACGGTCCTGGGGGCTTCTCTCCTGACTTCCTGGTGTCTCCAGCCCAGTGAGCCCCAAGTTCCATTAAGCAGAGGACTCGCAGCCATCTGCTCCCACACACGCAATTGGACAGCGCTCTGTGGGGTCAGGGCTCCAAGCAGGTTCAGGATGGAAGGACAGAGGGGTCTGCGGGGCAGGAGAAAAGGCACAGAGACAACATGGGTGGGAGCTTGAGTTCTAAAATCCTGGGCAGCTGGCGCCGCTCCGCTCAGGACAGCGTCCCCACCCACCTGAACTCTTGCTTGGGAGTTCAGCCACCCACAAACATGTCTTGGCTTCAACCCCGGAGTGGGGGGGCAGATCCCCCACGCACCCGGGCCTGGCCACATCCGCACCTGGGCTAGGTGGGGGCGGGCGCACGGAAGTGGCTCACCCAGGTCTCAGCCTAACTGCTCAAATGGGGTCCTGGGCTGGGGTGGGCCAGAGGGTGTGAAGAGAGTGTGGAGAGGGAGGGCAGGGGAGGAGGGGGGCAGGGGAAAGGGAGAGAAAAAGAAGAGGGGGAAAGGAGGGTTAGTAGCCTCCCTCTTCCCCCTGAAATTCCCACTGGCCAGGCGCGGGAGAGCCCGGCAACGTGTCAGCAGAGTTCCACTTCACAGCCGGCTTATGACAGGGGAAACCCTTCTCGGGCCACTGGGGGTTTCCCTTGGCCCTGGGGGAGAAGCTTTGCCTGCTCCTAACTGGAAACTCGTCACAGGCCTCTGCTCTCCACCGCTAAAGACCCCCTAGACCCTCCTGGCTCCCTCTAGGCCAAAGACCAGGTGCTTGGTTGTGTCCAGGGGACTGGGGTCTGGCTTCACATGACCACCCAACTGTGGTCAACCTCAGAGTGAAGCTTCATGGGGGGGAAGGTTCCTGCCTAAGGGCCTGTAAGTAGATGAGAAAAGAAGACTCATTGGGGCACCCCGCCTTCCTTGGGGAAATCATCCCAGGCAGTAGGAGTCTGGCAGTTTTTTTCTTGGTGGGGGTGGGGAGGGGGTGAGACAGTCTTTTTTTTTAAATTTTATTTTTATTTATTTATTTGTTTGCTTATTTATTCATTTTGTGGCTGGCTCAGCCTGCCCTGGTGGTGGCGCTGGCGCAGCATGTGGTGCCGGGGATCGAACTGCAGTCCCCGCAGTCGCCTGAGCCCTCCTAAGCAGGCGCTTTAGACCACTGAACCATCTCGCCGGCCCCGAGACGGTCTTCTTACATGGCCCATGTTAGTTTCCAGCTCCCCGTGATCTTCCTGCCTCAGCCTCCTAAATCCTGGGATTACAGGCGTGCTGCCACCTCACTAAGGATTTATGTTGTCACAAATTGGTACTCAGGAAAGTCTTGGGCAAGGAAGGAAATAGGGAGAGGGGGAGGGGGTCCCACTCGCCCGAGGTCTGCGGATGCAGATGTGTGCGTCTGCCCGGAGCACTCATAACTGCTGGGGTGCACAGATCGGGGAGGGGCACCCAAGCCTCACAAGCACCTTCCCCTAGGAGCTGCTCCCCGCTGCCCTCCCTGGCCCGCCGCGGCGCCCGAGCGCCACGTGAGCGCGGGGGCGGCGCTGCGCCTTCCTGCTCTGCCCTTGTATGGCGCGGCGCGCGAGTACTTAAGCCCAGACGCCGCCGAGGGCGCCCAGAGGCGACTGGTGGCTCGGGACCTCACTGTTTGGCACTCCGGTGAGACAGAGCGGAGGGGCGGAAGCTCGGAGTGCGATCGCTATGGGACTGGAGACGGCGCGCGAGTTGGAGAGCGCGGCGCTGGGCGCGCTGCTGCGGGAGCCGCGGGAGGCCGAGCGCACGCTGCTGCTCGACTGCCGCCCGTTTTTGTTCTTCTGCCGGCGACACGTGTGCGGCGCGCGGCCGGTGCCCTGGAACGCGCTGCTGCGGCGCCGGGCGCGCGGGCCCCCCGCCGCTGCCCTCGCCTGCCTGCTGCCCGACCGTGCGCTGCGGGCGCGCCTGGCCCGCGGGGAGCTGGCGCGCGCCGTGGTGCTGGACGAGGGCAGCGCCTCGGTGGCCGAGCTGCGTCCCGACGGCCCGGCGCACGTGTTGCTCGCGGCGCTGCTCCACGAGACCCGCGCGGGCCCCACCGCCGTGTGCTTCCTGCGAGGTGGGTGTCCCGGCCCCGCCGTGCGTCCCCGGCCCACACCTTGGCCCCAACCCCAGCTCTGCCGCTCACTGTGTCCTCAACCCGCAGGAGGCTTCGATGGCTTCCAGGCTTGCTGTCCAGATCTGTGCTCCGAGGGCCCCACCCCGGTGCTGCCCCCTGCAGGGACCGAGAGCAGCAGCCCCGATCTCAGGGTTCCCATTTATGACCAGGTGAGTTGACATCAGGGCTTCTTGGCGTTGACCCTCCCTCGGTCTCATGCTAGGTAGGCGCCATTACAGGAGAAGTCTCTGTGCACATTCACTTGTGAGTGTGTAGGGAGGGGTTCTGGGACTATGTCTGTCTTAATATATTCTCGTTTGTTGGTCCCATGGATTCTTCGGGAACTGAAGAGCACCTGTGTCCTACACCGCATGTCTGTGTGTTCTCTGTTCATCCCAGCATCCTGAATCCTGCCCTGGGCCAGTCAGGATGTGTCCCTGGGGTGGTGCTCAGCCCTGTTGGCCAGCGCTGAAAACGCCTCACCATTGCTCCGTTCTCCTCCAGGGTGGCCCCGTGGAGATCTTGCCCTTTCTGTACCTGGGCAGCTGCAGCCACTCCTCAGACCTGCAGGGCCTGCGGGCCTGTGGCATCACTGCCGTCCTCAATGTGTCAGCCAGTTGCCCCAACCACTTTGAGGGCCTGCTGCGCTACAAGAGTATCCCGGTGGAGGACAACCAGATGGTGGAGATCAGCGCTTGGTTCCAGGAAGCTATAGGCTTTATTGGTAAGAGGGACTTCAGGCCAGGGCCTGGGGCCTGTGGTGTCAGGGGAAGCTGGGGACACTCATTTCCAGGCTAGTCCCTGACTGCCACCCTGTCTCTCTCAGACTCTGTGAAGAGCAGCGGTGGCCGGGTGCTGGTACACTGCCAGGCGGGCATCTCACGCTCTGCCACCATCTGCCTGGCATACCTGATCCAGAGCCACCGGGTGCGGCTGGACGAGGCCTTCGACTTCGTAAAGCAACGCCGGGGTGTCATCTCTCCGAACTTCAGCTTCATGGGGCAGCTGCTGCAGTTTGAGACGCAGGTGCTATGTCACTGAGGCAGGGCCAACAGCCAGCCCTACGCTGCCAGACCCTCCTGATGCCTGGGTGACCAACTGTGGACATGTGGGGGTCCCTGTGGCCAAGTGCATCCCTCTCTGGTGGGGCCTGCTACCGTCTCCTTGAGCCTAAAAAGCCCCCCCAGGTGGGGACGCTAGGAATGCAGGGATGCTGGCCTTTGACCTGGTGCTCTTCTGCCGGGAGTTTACCAGCTGGCCCTTGTTCAAGGGCTCATCTGCTCTCCTCTCCTCAGCAGAAGTTAACTAGACTCTACACCCTGGACTCTCTGGTCCCGTCTGCCAGGTTGAAACCAGAGAGCCTCCAAGGAACAGGCTGTGACAACCAGGAGCCTTCTGGGGAGGGGGTGTCCTGGAGCCTGAGCCCTGTGCTCCTGGAGGAGCCAGGCACGCGGAAGTGACGCACGCATGTAGCACACAAAGGACCTCTGCTTGCGTGTGTCTGCGCAAGTGTTTCTCGCCTGTGTTGGCGCTGGAAAGTTATTTGTGTCCAACTGACATTTAACACTCCCTCCCCCACTTCCTCCCAGCCCACAGGGGGTTGGAAACTTAGCACTTTATATTTATACGGAACATGGGGGGGGCATAAATAAAATATTTGTTTTGTTTAAAAAGCAACTCCCTAGTGTCTTGTCTTCAGTTCGTCGCCACACCCCAAGGGTCTAGAGCTGTTTCCTGCTTGGGCCGGATCTCCCCTGCTCCTACTAATCCGGTCTTGGCCTAGAACAGAAATGGTGGGTGCTGGGAGGCCGGGACTCATGGGCTGTGTCTGGTACCACCCTGACTTGCTTATTGATTATGCAGGATGGGTGTGTGTGCCTGTGGGAGTGTACATGTCACCTCAGGAATGTGTGCCCCCTGCGTGTGTTTAGTGTGTGTGCACTTCGGTGCATGCATGCACATGTGTAAGGCTTCTGTCTCACAGGAGGACAGCAGGGTCTGTCGTCTCTACTGGAATCCCTGGCAGGGCGAGAGGCATAAGTGCCTGTCTCTCCCCCCCCCACCCCTCTGTGCATGGTGCCCCTGTTACAGAGGCCCTTCTCTCCTCAGGAAGGGTGGCCCAGTGTCTGGGGTGAGGACATGTCACTAGGGATTAGTAGCTCTCATGGGGGCCCAACTCCCCTGGATGTCAGGGAGGTGTCTGCACAGAGCTCTGGAAGCTTCCCGGCATCCTCAATGCCAGAGTGGAGCCAGGTTGGTTGCTGTTTGATTTTGTCCCCTTGCACACACATTGTGAACAGCACCTAGGGCTTTCCCACTTGACCTTTTAAATTTAAATTTAACTTTATTTTGAAACAAGGTCTTGCTGAGTTTCTCAGGCCGGGCTTGAACTTTTAGTCCTGCTTCAGCCTCCGGAAGTGCTAGGATCATAGTGCTAGGGTTCATTTGAAGTGATCAGCTCCATGGTGATCTTTTTAAAAATTGCATAAACAGGGGCTGGGGAGATAGCTCAGTAGAATAAGTGCTTGCTTGGTAAACGCAAGGACCTGAGTTCAATCCCTGGTCCCGCAAAAAAAAAAAAAAAAAAAAAAAAAAAAAAAAAAATCTTAAAAAATTGCATAAACATGTATAACTCCCTCCATTAGAGAAATTACACATATCGGATCATAGGTGTGCACCATCATGCCCAGCAGGGAGCCAGTGGAGTGGGCTCATTATCAACCCCTCAGTCCTAGGCTGAGGCTTGGCTTGGGCACGGGTTCAGGAGGTTTACTGTGGAGGACTGCGGGAGCTGGCCTGACCCGTGAGCTGTGCACAGCATCATCCGGTGTGGAAGTGGCAACATCTGCGGCCAAAGTCGCTGGCCGACCTCACACAGCAGGACTCAAAGCCTCATGCTGTTCCTATTTCCCCTTCCTTTCCTATGTATTTGGCAGTTTGTTTGTTTTCCAAACAAATGAACTTTTTCCCTCTCAGTTTATTTTAAAAATGCAGCCAAGGCCGGGCATGGTAACGCATGCCTGTAATCCCAGCACTTGGAAGGCTGAGGCAGGAGGATCAGTGCAAGTTCAAGACCAGCCTGGGCTACAGAACTGAGCTCAAGACCAGCCTGAGCTACATAGTGAGGCCCTGTCTCAAAAAGACAAAAAAACAAAAATAACAACAACAACAAAAACCAACAACAACAAAAATGCAGACAGGCATGGCAGTGCACACCTCTAATCCTAGCACTTGGGAGGCTGAGGCAGGAGGATCACTAGCCTGGTTTATATGGTGGGTTCAGGAGTAGCCTGAATTACACGGTAAGACCCTTTGTGAAAAAAAATTCATCAGGGCTGGCAAGATAGCTCAGTGGATTTTTTTTTTTTTTTTTTTTTTTTTTTTGAGGACGGGGGTTCAAACTCACAACCTTGCACTTGCCAAGCAGGCACTTGTGCCACGGAGCTAGCTCCCTGACCCAAAACTGTATTCCTTTTTTTTTTTTGCAGTACTAGGGATTGAACTCAGGACCTTGCTCTTGCCAGGCAAGCGATTATTCTACTGAGCTACCTCCCTGGCCCTTTTTTTTCGTTTTTTAAAATCATTTTTAATAAGAAATAACAATGAGACAGTTTCACAACAGGTCAGTAGGACAGCCACAGTAATGAATACAATGCACATTGTTGTCTTCATAGTAGTTGTTCCGAAGCTCAGTGGATTAAAGCGCCTTCTTACGCAGATGCGGAGGCCTGAGGATCTAACCCCACCGCACTGAGACAGCAAGTAAGACTGGGCGAGGTGGTGCCTACCTATAATCCCAGCTCTTGGGAGGCTGCAAACAGGAGGACCATTACAAGTCTGATCTGTGTGGCGAGGCCCTGTAGAACCTGTACTAAAAATACATTAAAAGAATTGATCACCTTTATTGTTTTAAGGGATCAGCAGTGTTAGGTCGACTCTCAGGGACGGCCAACTCTGTTGGAATTTCCATTTTGCGAAACAGAAACTGCCCATTAACTCTCGCCCCGATGGCCTCTGTCCTAGTTTCTGCACATGAACTGGACCGTAAGTGGGGCCTCGGGCAGTGGCCTCAGCCACATTTGTCTTCTTGAACCCAGCTTTGTTCCCTTGAAGAATATCAAGACAGACTTTGTAAAGAGCCTGCTTCTCTGTTCGAACTCCATAATAATTACCATCATTTTATTTTATTATTTTTTTAATATGGAGATTCTTTTTTTTTTTTATTTTTTATTATGGCCAGCTACCCTAGGGGTGGGGCTGGTGCAGCATGTGGTGCCGGGGATCGAACCTCAGTCCCTGTGGTTGCCTAAGCTTGCCTAAACAGACACTTTAAACTGCTGAGCCATCTTGCCGGCTCAGTTACTATCATTTTAATATCTTTTCTCAGCACTTCTTTTTTTGGTACCGAGGATTGAAGCCAGGGGTGCCCTCCCACTTAGCTATGTCCCCAGCCCTTTTCATTTTGAAGCAGACAGTCTTGCTAAGCCGTCCAAGCTGGCTTTAAATTTCCAATTCTTCTGCCTTAGCCCGCTGAGTAGCCGGGCTGACAGCATGTGCCCTATATGAAGCTTTACTGAGGATTCATTTGAAGTGGTAAGTTCCAGGGTGACCATTTTTATTTTTTAATAGTTTTTATTTATTTATTTATTTGTTTGTTTATTTATTTATTTTATGGCTGGCTCAGCCTGCCCTGGTGGTGGGGCTGGGGATCGAACCGCCGTCCCTGCAGTTGCCTGAGCTTTCCTAAGCAGGCGCTTTAGACCACTGAACCATCTCACCGGCCCTCCAGGGTGACCATTTTTAAAAACTGAATGCATAAACACGTATAACTCCCTCTGTTAGAGAAAGTATACATATTGGTAACCCACATGTTCACCTCTAACACATGAGCCCTGCTGGGTCCCTAGGTGGCTGGGCTGGCAGTCGACAGGACAAAGACAGGTAAAGAGTGGTATTTTCTGACTCCGTGAGGTGGAGACAAACCTGGGCTGCTTGCACAGGGTGTGGTAGGTGTGGGAGGGGTTGTGTGCACGGTGGGTCTCAGTGTCCTGAGTTCCGTCTTTCCTGTGGCATGGTAGCCTTCTCTGGGTGCTGTTGGTGACAAGGGGTGTTGAGGATGAGAAATATCAGGGAGCCCTGAACTTGTGATTGTGAATCGATCCTCCGCCCATCTTGGGCTTTCTGGGACAGGGTCTTACCATCTAGCGCAGGCTGATCTTGAACTTGACACGATCCTCCTGTGTCAGCCTCCGGAATTCTGAGATTATAGGTGTGTGCCCCCACACCCTGCTGTGATCCTTAGCTTTTCCATGTAAAAGGTGCAGTGACTTCCTCTGTCCAGATACACTGGGGAACCTCCAGGCTTTTCTTATGCCTGTGTGCCCAGGTGAAGCACACAGTACAGGGTTTCCCCAGCCGGAGGGGGATGGAGCCTGGCCTCTAGCACCCCAGTGC
>PVKN010030764.1:0-12647 GCA_004027915.1 Capromys pilorides
TTCAAATAACAAAAAATGCAAAAAAAAAAGACAATTATTTTTGTAAATAATACAACACTACCTAAGGTATACTGCTAAGGTATCTTAAAGAAGAGTTTGGTAGAATGCACTGAAGGAGAGGTTCTGGACAGTTTAATGGGGGCAGTGTTAGGGGAAGGTCTGGTGGGCCAGGAGGAGAGTGGTTCTTTGGTAGGGGTTGCTCCAAGCCAGACAGGAGGCCTGGAATATTCCTCCAGTGCTGAGGCAGGAAAATTAACACAGAACAGAATGAGAAGTAAAGCTGTGGAAAGCCCAGAAACCAAAGACATCTAAGGCTCTTAAGTTGACATATAAGAATTTGTAAATATTCATCATAAAAGCATTGACATCCAGAAAGAATGAGAGGGGGAGAGAAGACCTGTATCAGACCCTCTGTTCTTATCTAGCTGGCTTTAATTTTCTCTTCTTTCCAAAAGAAACTGAACTGTTCTGCTCTAGCCTTATCTTCTAGGCTTCTCTCACATTTTAATTTTAATTGCATGTGTTCTGTATTTTTCTTCTTCCTGCCCTTTCTTTGGGTGATGGGCAAAGCCACACTTGGCAGAAAGAAGAAGAGAAGTCTGCTGGGTCCCTTGCCCATCTCTGCCCCAGACCCCTCTAGTGCTGTCTATCACTGGCTCTTCTGCCCTTCTTTCTGATTCACCAGAGGTTGTGGCTAGAAGCAAACCAATAGCACCTTCAGTCTCCTCAGGCCAGAAGGTGAAGCCAGGCTTGGGACAATCTAAGCAAAGATCCCCAGAGCTCAGCCCCTGATGTACCTCCAACAGAGGCCTCTGCTCCAATCTAGACCACATTGTACCATCTGTGTTCCTCCCTATGACATATTTAACATGACGCACCCTGGATTCCATCTCTTAGCTGCCATATTAATCGAATCTTGGAGTCCCCACGGGGAAATGCTCTGCTGGTTGGTGTGGGAGGCAGCGGCAAGCAGAGTCTGACCAGGCTCGCGGCTTTCATCAGCTCTATGGAGGTATTCCAGATCACACTGCGCAAAGGCTACCAGATCTCGGACTTCAAGGTAAGATGGCTGCCTACCTGTGCAGAGGAGACTTCGCCTTTCTTCAGCCACACACAACTCCCTATGACTCTTCCTTTTCTTCTCCAGTGACCCTGGCTGGTTCTTCCTTTGATTGTCCATCTGCTTTCTTCTTAGATTTGGGGCTGGTGATATGAGTGGCTCTTTTCTCACTAGATGTAGCCAGGGAGCAGTGGCCTTTTTGCAGTCTATCTCAAATGTAGCACACAACTTGATAGCTGCTCTCAGAGACTTAAGAAGAACCTTAACAGTCTGCCTAGCTTTTACAAGAAAGTCATATTTTAAAAGACAGATTCAATAACCACTGCCCTTGGAACTTCTGGTGACATTTTCAAGTTTTTGACGGCAAACATATAGGAGCCCTAGTGCATGAAGCATAAAGAAAGGCCTGGCATGCGACTTTCAGAGGTCATTTGGTCTGGTCCTCATCCTTTTATCCATGGCCACAACAGAGTCATAGGAGAAAGAAAAGACAAGGGAGAATTTCCATCAGGATTCTGCCCTCACTGTTGCTCAGGCAACCGAGCCAAGCACTGAGCCAAACCTGCTCACAGAATCTTTCAGCTGGTGATGGGAGAGGGAGGTGCTTGCTTCTACTCTGACAGCACTGATGAGGTGGCAAACACTGGCTGTGCCCAAGGTCATACATTGGGTTCGCTTCAACCTTTATTTAGTGCTACAGGCAATGCAAGACAAGATAGTGTGATAGGAATTATACATTTACATAATGAAAAGAGACAGTGTTTCTTCACTAAAACTGTGGCTATCTCTGGGAATCTCAGGGGCATCTTCAAATAATGCTGATGCCTGTATCCTACACCTAGCTGTTCTGATTTAACCAGTGTAGGCACCAGCCTGGGTCTCAGGGCTTTTCAAAGCATCCCTCAGATGAGAACGGAGAACGGAGAAATGCTGCCTTAGATTATTCTGTAAAAGCATAAAGTGAGAATCACTGACCTAAAAGGAGAAGGATCTTTACGGGGAAGTTGAGACATTAAGGAAATCCTACTATAAAGGAGTAGGGTTTTAGGACATGACCTCAGAGCGGAGCTGAGGAGAAAAGAGCAACGTGAGGGGCAGTGGCTGAGCTGTGTAAGTGCAATGCAACAAAGAAATTGAGATCGATTAAGCAGACTCAGGACTTGACACCAGGACTAGTCAAAACCGTATACAATACATCTCCATCTGCATCTCTAGTTTCGAGTGAGTAGGATCACTACAGGTAATTGTGTGCATGTATGTGTATTCCCCAGTACTGTACATGTCTTTCAACAAGTTTTTTGCTAGAGCTATTGACAGTTGTAAGAACACTAGCATAAGACTTAATCAGCCCAGGCACATGGTTCCCAGGACAGGACTCACTGTCAAGACCAGGAGCAATCACCTTTCTCCAGGGCAGGTCATTCACTTGCATAATGACATATGTAAAAAGGCCTGAAATGGACTGAAATCACCTCTGCCTTGTGAAAGAAGCTCCTCTTGGCACAAATATGGAGCTCCAGAAGCTAGTACAGGAACCACCATGAATTAAAGGTCTTCTCTGTATGGTTTACTTGCCCACTTCCTCTGGCATTGAGGTGTGGGAACAAGGCATATTTTCCTAGCTGTCTAGGCAGGATAGAAGCCCTGCGTATCTCCCATTATTGCCTTTGTTTATTTACCATGAAAGCCAATAATATAGTACCACATTTGAAGAGTGGGATGGGGGCCTCTTTGAGGAATGCCCTCTTGATATAGCTTCCTGATATTGATTGTTTCTACAGGTGGACCTGGCCAGCCTTTGTCTGAAAGCTGGAGTCAAGAATCTCAGCACAGTGTTCCTCATGACAGATGCCCAGGTGGCTGATGAGAGGTTCCTTGTGCTCATCAATGATCTGTTGGCATCTGGTAAGAGACTCTGTGCGCTCAAGTGCTCCAAAGAAATCAGTCATTCAAAGGTGGAGAAGAAGTCCAAGGTCAGAAAAGCTGGATCACAGAAATAAGGGAGAAAACTGACACAGTGAAGGTTCACTAGAGCCATACCAAGAGTTAGTGCTGGGCCAGCCTTCCTGGTCCTTAGATTCTTTTCTCATTGCAGATAAGGTAATAATCTTGAAGCTTTCTTTGTAAAACAAGATGTGAGGATGAGAAGAAGAGCAGATTAAAGACCTGAGGATCTGCTGACACCCAAGAGAAAGTGTTTCCTCTCCACACCTATGACAAAGAGAGACTGTGGTGTCTGTAAGACTTCACATAGCTTAAACACTGGCAGGATCACACACAGAAAGAGCACAGCACATTCACAGTAGGGCAAGATTGGGTTACACATTTAATTAACTGAAGATTGAGAACTTTAAACAAGCAGGAACAGGTGCAGACTATCTCCCCAAAGTTTTTTCAGCCCTCAACAAAATTAACAGGTGTTATCTAGTATGACACTACAAGACTTCATTGGAAAGTTCAGTTTCTGCTATTTTTTATCTGTTTAGAAGTTCAGGATTTATGCCAGTGATTACAAAGATATATATTAAGTATTACATTTATATATGATTATATAAGACAATAGGTTACATAATAAAATACAGTTCATAATTTATATAATTGCAAAGTATATATTTATATAAATTAAGAAAGATTGTGCTTTCATGGATCTTAAGCTTAATGCAACACCTGCAAAGCCACCTGTTGTTCACCTGGGAATAGAAGTAGTGTACAGATGTTCCTGAAAAAAAATTGCCTCTTAATTCCCAACAATTCATAAGCTCATTTCTCCCCAACCCAACCTCTCTGTGTGTTAAGTATGCTTTAGTTTATGAAGTCCAAGAAATATGGCCATAGGTACATTTCTCCATCATTTAGCCCATGTTATAAGTCCTCAGCTATTTCAGGATAACTCCTCCTAATCCCTAAGAACTACACTGCCTCAGAAGCAGTGTGTCCTATTTTGTAGCGTTGCTCCCTATGCCATACTACTGTCACCCATAAGGAGCCGCTGGTCCTTGATCCACAGCACGCAATCAGAGGTCTGTGAGAGTTTCTTTCTGATATGGGCCCATCCCAGATTCTCTGTGTGCTGGCTCCTGGCTTCACACTGATCTCATATCCGCTCCTTTCCCAATCCATCCTATTTAAGTTAGCTCTATATTTAGTTTTCCTACCAACCTTTCCACCTTTTTACTCTAATACAACAAATTTCTCCTTCCTAAATACCATATTTAATATCTCATCACCACACTATTTAACCTACAACATTGCCCCACCTTTCATTATTTTATTAAATGTGAAAGAGCCAACTGGCCTCCCACCCTCAAGCTATCCTGAAGCCTCATTTCTAAAACAACCCAAGAGTCTGTGCTTCCGGAGATTTGCAGCTTTGGAGATGTCAGGCGTGTTGCCAGCCTGGCTCTGTATTTCACTTGGCTCCGATTCAGCCAGGTCACCTTCTCCTAAAATAATATTTGAGACACAGAAGTTGTTTTACATTTGCCAACTGAAATTTTATTCCTCAATTAAGTATCTTTAATTTTTCATTTACAAGACAACCTTTTTTTCAAGCACAAGTGAATTTCTGAAGAGTTGCCTGGTTAAAACTTAATGCCATCAGACTGTTCCAAAGTCATACAGTTACAGGCTTGCAGTTCTTTTTTAAAGTTTTTGCATTAAAAACAGCAAGATTTGCATATACATTTTAAGGTGAAAACACATGTAAGGTTAATTGTCCTCTGGTTTTTAATTGACCCTCTTTAAAAGGAGAACCAGAGCATCTATTAGTTTTAATACTCCCTGTTGAAGCCAGGCACAGTGGCACATGCCTATCACCTCAGCACTCAGGAGGCTTAGGCAGCAGGATTGTTGCAAGTTCAAGACAATCCAGGGCTACGAAGTGAGCCAAAAGCCAGCTGACCTTCATAGTGAGACCCTGTCTCAAAAATATTCCCTATTGAATGAATAATATCTGTGTACAAAGTAAATGAATGCTAGTCCAGCTGACGTTGAGAGCACTTTCAGAATCTACATACCCAATTTTCAACTTTGTAAAAGTTGTGGAGAGCAGCAAGCTACACCTTGAGGTGCTTCTGCATAACCCATTGCTCTCTAGTTATCTACAAGTCCAGTCACACTCACTATACAAGTAGCAAATAAATGTTTACTACAACTGTCCCCCAAAATCTCATTCTCAGAGAACTAGTAATCTCATGACATTGGCTATCTGGTTTTCTCTGACATCTTTAGCTCCTTTTTTCAATCCTTGCTATTGTGACACCTGTGTCAAAATCAAACCGTGATGATATTTGGATCATCAATCCCACTTTGGACACCCAGCACAGCATTTCAGAACCCAATAGAATGATAGGTGCATCTCAGAAGGGTTAGAGCTGAACGGGAAGAAATCTACCCACAAAATGAAAAAAAATTTCATTCCTGAGTAATTGGCAAAAATATAGAACTCTGTTTAAGGCAGAGCAGCCACCATTCAGGTCAGGAGCAGAGGAAGCCCATCTGTAAGATACCCTGGGCTGCCATAACCTTAAATAGGGATTTTGCAGCTGCTGGTGAAGCTGTGCATGAAATGTGGGCCTTGGCTGGACCTGAAAAATCTAATTCTTATCATGATGTTGTTGACCTGTTATGATATTTCCTGAAGAATGAATACTTATCACAAATCTCAGTTGTTCTAGTAATTCTTATAAATGTTTATCTATCAGTTATTGATCCAAACTCAGCCAAGTTCCCATCATAATTTAGAAAGGAGAATTAACCCCTGGATTTCTAGAATATTTCTGCACTTCTAAACTTCCATTTATTTCATTTTATTTGCACCAGCCAATCAGCACAAACCAGCTGAGAATACATGCTCTGCTCAGGGTGCGAGATCTCTACCTCATCCAACTCGGCCAGATTTCATACTTCATTCTACTCTGGGCTCTTACATTGGGACCTTCCTTTTACTTTTGAAAAGGTTTAATTGCTTCCTTACAAAATTAATATTTGTTATTTTGTGGAGTAAGCTAAATCTATTTATTTATTAGTTCCATAATTACTATCAAACTCTCATGCCCCAGTCCATAGGTACTGTGCTCAGATGAGTAACACTAGCCTCTGTGTGGTCTAGGGAAAGAGTTTACTGCTTGTCAGGCCCTATTTCTTCCCAAATCATATTCTTGTCCGTCTCTGAACAGACTTTTCTTTTTCTATTTAGGCCAAATCTCCTCATGGAATACAGGAAATAAAAAGTTCATTTCATCTCCCCATTATTTAGGATGAGCCCTAACATTAATGATAGTGCTCTATACATTTCACATAAGAATGTAGAACCAGAAAATATTTGTTACAGACTTGACAGTGAATAATTCTCTTGTGAGCATCTATAACTGGATTTCCCAATGAGCCATATATGCTGTCATGTAGACTGAATTTTGACCTAGTTTCTTTAAAAGGAATTTTAATAGGTAGACAGATAGATAGATAGATAGATAGATAGATAGATAGATAGATAGGAGCAAAAGAACAGCCATCTCTTGAACTATAATGCCAAGGATGTCTTGAACACACCTTGTAGACCCACTAGATCTGAACTCAGACGTTAGAACCTTAAACTTTAATCCAATTAGCCGTGCAGCAACAAAACCAAAATCTCAAATAGCTGGTGCACAAAGTCACTTGGGTAACTAGTCTTGTTTTCTTCTATGGTACCATGGTCCCCATAAGTTATCCCAGATTTGCATCTCTGTAGATTCTTTTACATTGCCTACCACTTTCCCACCACCTATATTCAAAGGATAACAAGCTCTGGCCAATTTGTCTCTGTTGCAGAATTGTTTTGTTCTCTATCCTGACCATCCTGGATCTTGTTATCATTGGCTTTGACAACTGCAGACATTTCTTAGCCCATCTCCTTACCCCCAAGTAATCTCTTGGTATTATAGCTCAGTCAGAGTCTGTGTACATTTCAATTCCTTAATGACTGTCTAAGTGATGTATTTTGTATAACCAAAAGAAACAAAACACTTTTATCTTCCCCCTTTATCCTCGCTAGCTTCAAGTATGCCCTACAATTTAACAATTTATAACTTCTGGAAGTCACACATCACACCTTTTTCCAACGTTACTAGTCATGATGTTTCTTTTGAACTTTATTTTCCTCTCTTTCTTGGTCTAAATTAACATCTACCAAATTACAAGACTTATGTTGACTGTTGTCTCTCTAGTGAACCTTCTCTGATTCAACTGACACTTCTAGGAACAGTAGCGCCCATTGCCAAAGTACTTGATGACTACATATACCTCAACTGTATAGAAACAAGATTGTGCATTGTGAAAGGCAGAGGATATTTAGTCATTGGATAACTTTATGTTGTTAAAATAAAACAATAGAGGTACCCCCCAAAAAAGGAATGATTAAATACCTGCCACCCACTTTATGAAGTAATATAAATCTGATAAAACTCTAATACTCTGTAGAGACTGTGGGTTTTTTTTCATCATTTATATTGACAGAAGTTAATACATCTCTTGGCCCATAACTGGCACCCAGGGGTATTCCTGGGAATAATGTGAGTGATAGCATGAGAATGATGTAGCATCTCATATAGCACACATCACTAAAAGACACTATACTTTTAGAAATCTTCCTGATAAAAGCAGAGCTGCTGCAAAAGTCACCACATTTCCTTGTTTTCTCTCCCTTTAAATCAGGGAAATATTGGCTTTGAAAACTATCAGGCTGAGAGTTGGGTTCACAGTTCATAAGTCAATGTGAGACTAGGTCATGGAGACTGTCACCTCTAGCTTTGGTCTCTTTATTAGAAGCTCCAACTAACTGAGTTATGTTAAACTATCAGGATTTCTTCTACCAAGTATTTGTGGCCTCTGGGGAACCTAACAGATGAATATTGTCTGGCTTGCCAAGAATTAGGACATTTCAATGGTGACATGAAGAGATGTAAGAGACATATAAAGTTTCCTAACTTTGGGCTTCAGCAGGGAACTTTTCAATGTGTAAGTGACATTGGCCTCTTGTTACATTGCTGTTCCTCTGGCTGCTCATTTTCTTGCTTTCAGAATGATGCCATATTTGCATATCACACAATAAGCAACAGAAATGTTGCCAGGAAAACTTGGAGAAACACATCTGAAAATGCGAACTTTGCTGTCAATTTGGAAATGTTCACCTCCCAGACAGTGTACCCAGTGTTCTCGTTTTTCCAGGTTCTTCAAATCTTGTGAGAAACACCACCATTACATGAGTTATTTACATGAAGTCTCTAAACAACTCAAATGCTTTCAGCATCTTGCCATTAACAGTATCCCATAAACCAAGGTCCATGAGCTTTTTTTCCAAAGCATGGAAAAGTAAATACTTCAGGCCTTATAAAACATACAGTGTGTGTCACAGCTACTCAACTCTATGCAAAGATAGCCATAAATCACACCTAAATGAATGAGAATGGCTATGGCCAATAAAACTATTTATGGATGATAAAATTTGAATTTCACATCAGTCTCATGTGCCATTAAATATGATGATTTTAATTTTTTTAATCATTAAAAATAACCCAAACCATCCTCTGCTTGTAGGCCATACAACTGACAGTGAGCCAGGATCAATGTGCAGGCCATAGTCTGCCTCCTCCCTATCCTATAGATTAAATGCCAAAAGGATATAAATACTATATCTTTCAAACTTAAGAAAAGTAAAGAATATAGACTGAAGTACAGTAAATGTCCTAAGACTAAAGGGAATCTGTGTTCTAACTGAGGATTCTAAGATACCAAAGAAAAGGAAATGTAGGTAATCACAGAAGCCCCAGAGAAAGAAATTTGGGTCACCCCAGGCAGGCACGATGAGCCTGGCTCATGCCACTGCCATCCCAGTATTGCTTATTTTAAAATCTGCCCTGAATTCCTTAGCTCACTGCACATGCTAAATATCATTGCATTTTCTCAGTAGCTTTCTCTGACCCCCATCACTCATGAGGCTCAGGAAGAAGGTTCCCTGGAAGTTCGAGACCAGCCTCAAATACATAGTGAATTCAAGGCCAGCTTGGATTGCCCAGCAAATCTCTGTCTCAAAAATTCATGAAAAATAAAAAGAAGGTGCTCAGACTGCTGAGCACCTGGCTGGCAAGCACAAGAACCTGGGTTCAACCCCCAGTACCACTGAAACCAGGCGTGCTGGGAAGGCTGAGACAGGAGGATCATACGAGTCCAAGCTGCATAGCGAGACCATATACTAAATAAATAAATGGATAAAAACAAATGGAAACTGAAATAAGATTTTCCATTATTGACACCTTAATTTTGACAAGTTATGGCACAAACTATTTTATATAGGTATGCTATTTAAATATCTTAGAGAATGGTAATTAAGCCAAGTTTGCCCAATTAAGGGAAGAAAGTAAATGATGTTTCTCACGATAATTTATCTTTAAAATTTTTGACCTTTTAATGATTAAAGCTAATTGGTATAAAGTTATGTAGACTCCTGGCCAGTTTAATGGTATCAGTTCAAGTTTCCTCCAGATGCAGTTGAGCAAAGAGATGCAGCAAATCCAAAGGCGCACAGGATAATGATTTCAGGCACTTTGGTGAGCTGGATACTGTATCAGTCAGGTTTTACTAGAGGTACAGATATAACACAAGATGTACAAATGTATGAGAAATTATAGGTTTTGCTTACAATAATCAGCTGCAAAGTCAGATGAGGAAGTGTGCAGAGGGCACCTGCGCACCAGAGACTGAAGGATTCAGCCCAAGATATGGAGTTCACTGCAGTCTTCACGCAAGTCCATTTCGGGAGACTGATGGGTCTGCACCAGAAGGTTGAAGGGTCCAATGTGGAAGCCAAATGTCTGCAGTAGAAGCCAGAAGGCAATGTCCAAGCTGACTGTGAACACCAGAGCTGCTGCAAGGAAAAATGGAACACTCCATCCTTCCTCAGTTCCCTATTATATTCTCTAAGTAATGAATCACTCTAGGGTGGGGCCTCAACACCTTAGGGTATGGAGTTGCTGAGATGATTTAGTTAAGCTTTTAATGTTGCAAGCCAACAGAATGTATCAACCACTACAGATACCATTTGTCAAACCATCCACTTTACCACTTCATCCAAGTCCACAAAGAAGCAGGACAGGTAGGGCATCCTCAAAGATGTCTTCCATCACTAATATTCTGGCATTTCTAAGTGACTTATGGAAAAAGGAAGATGCACCCAGATGTGAAGAGCTTATATGGAGCTTGTGTGGAGCTCTAGACCCATAAGAACCGGCTCTGGAAAGTGAAAGGGCTTTCCTGACTGCAGGTGTGTCCTAGAGCCAACCACATGCACCCTTTGCATCATCGCTGTTGTTTTCAACTCTGGGTTGCGCTATATTCACTCTTGCTTCCCTCAGTCAACCTCATCACTTCCAGAAAGAAAATCTGTGCCATTCAGAGTGGGTCCCACCACCACCTTCATATGTCACAGTCTGTCTCCATTTGTATAAAACAGTAAAGGTTTCTCTTTCCCTATAGTATTTCTCGTTCTCCTTCCCAAGACTCACTCATCACCTAGTTCCTCATTCAGAATTTCACTTTGTCTACTCTTCTTCAAATTCTAACTTGGCTTTCAAACATGACCAATTTACCCAAACTTTCGTTTTATTTTTAGTTAAGCTTTTAGTAAATTTTCTGTCTTTGACTTGCAATGACAGACAATCCTGGAACCTTTTTCCAGTCTAAGTTCTCAAAAGATTTAAGTTTACAGTTACCTCATTCTTATCATCTACATGGACTAGGTTTCCTTTATGTTTTTATATACTTCTTTACAAGCTAGTTTGGACATGTAGAAAACAACAAAACAAACACACATGCAATTGTGGACTGTATGACAAAATAGCAACTTCTCTTGTACAATTAGAAGAATATTTTTAAGTGGGTACTCAAAACCAAGATGAGTTTCGTATACTCATCTTATATGTGTCTTTCAACTTAGCTATATAAAAAAACCATTATATTCCAGTTTAGTCTCCAGCCATGGTAATTAATGAATTACTGTGATATGTGTTCCTCCCAACTTCAGCAATATTTGGTTTATCTGCCATAACAATTTTTAACTATACTAATAAAATAAAATTTCATTACTTCCTTTCCCTTTTTGATGATGACATTAGGCATTTTTTAAATGTTGACTATCTATTCCTATTTCCCTGAGGGAAGCAAGAGGACAAAGACAAAAAATGAAGTAACATAAAATAGAAGTAATACAGTATTTCAAAACAAGAATAGAAAATTAGCAATTGTTGTTATACTACACATTTATATCATCAAATTTGTTGCTCAGATTACCAGACATAGGCATGCAAGACCAATCAAACAATTAAACACCAAACTGTTCCTTTCAATAAAACATTAGAAACAATATATATTTTAAGAAAAGAACAAACTGAAAAGTATTCAACAATGATTGTTATATTGTATATTGCTGTCTTCAGTGTAGATTCCCAGATTACAGATATTAGCAGGATAGTAGTGTATAAAACTGGTCAAAGTGAGATTTTTATTTTTTATTTTTAAAGAGGTTACAAATTAGAATTAAAGCATAAAAAGTTACAAACTATATAGAATTTCACTTAACATAGTATGAATTTCACAGTGTTTGTTGTCATACATAGTGTTGTCTTCCAATTTACTTTTCATGTCATAAAATTGGCATCATTTGTTGTTGTCAAATTTATTCTTTTCAGAAAGGATCTTGCTATGTAGCTCAGGCTGGCCTTGAACTCACCATGGAGCACAGGCTGGCCCCAAACTTGCTGCAATCCTCCTGCCTCAGCAGCAATCAGAACTGAGGGATTGCAGGCACGCCCACAATGCCCAGAAAACAGTACTTTTAATACTTTGTGTTTTCTTCACTGTTTCAGAAATTCTCTTCTATCTCCATGCCTTAAAACTAATTGTCTGAATTTTAATTTTCAAATCCCTAGTTTTGCTTCTCTTGTTTGTGTCTTCATCTGGAATTTGTTTTCATAAGGTGATCCATCTTCGTTGTACTAATATTGAATTATCCTAACATCATTATGCACACTAATGCTGACTTATGCTAACATCACTTGATAGTCTGTCCCCATGCATACTGATCTCTAATGTCAATTTCCTGTTTGTGACTGGTTCTACCGCCAGGTGTTTTAGTTTAATTTATTTTATCTACCTCAATTCCAGTTTTGCATTGCTTTAAAGAACATAGCCTGCACAAGGTCATTTCAGTTCTGGAAGTGTGCATCACTCCTCAAGAAAGCCTTTCTTTACCCTTGGCTCCTCCGTCCACATTTTAGAACATGCTTATTGAGACCAAAAAATGAACTCATTTAATTTTTTATTGCACTTCCATCTTTGGGGTAGCGCCTCTACTGCAGCATTCCCCACAGATGCAATATTTCTCTCTACTTTTAAGGGTTTTGTTTATTACCTTCAATATTGTACTATGGTTTTTACATTAAAATCTTGCACATCTTTTATATTTACTACTTAGCTGCTTATACTTTTTGTTGGAATTCTAAGTAACTTACATACGCCTTTTTTGTTCTCTCCACATTTCTTTTTTTTTTTTTTT
>PVKN010030765.1:0-12650 GCA_004027915.1 Capromys pilorides
GCCTGTAATCCCAGCACTTGGGAGGCTGAAAACAGGAGGATCACCATAACTCTGATCTGTGTAGTGAGACCCTGTAGAGCTATAGACCCTCTGCTAAATACATAAGAATCAATGTGCTTCCTCAATCCCTTGGTTCTAAACAGACTGTAACAGCAAGACTTGTCAAAGGACGTTTAAATTTTAAATTATAACATCTTTAAAAAAAAAAAAAAACATCTTTAGCTAGAATTGCCTTCTAGAAAAGGCTAGGGTGGAAGGTGAGGGTGTGCTCCTCTACAGGAGAGCCCCTGCCTAGCACGTGTGAGGCCCCGGACCCAATTAAACACCACTACCACCCCTAGAAAGAAGAAGCCACTGTGTTGGGGGCCTAGAGAAATGACAGCCTCCCTCACGCTCACCGAAATGACTCGCAGGTTGACGTCCTCAGCCTGGAGGGGGTATGCGCTGGTACACTGCAGAAAGCAGAAGTTGGGGTTCAGGGGCTTCACGATCTGGTAGACTTGCTTCATAGTGGCCATCGACTGCATCCCACTGGAGATCACCATTGGACGACCTGAGGGACCCAGAGGTGTCTTTAATTTGGGGGTTTTAGACTCTTCCCTCCAACACATCCCAGCCATCTGTCTCACCATTCAACTATACCTACAAACACCCTTTGGGACACCAGGCCTGTTACTGGGAGGAAGACAGCTGAGTGTGGGAGTGCTAGTGTGCTCTGAGGACCCCAGGAGGGTAGACCATTCTCTGCCCCGACAGTCACCCTTAGCAAAGTGGACCAAATCTAGGACCCAGGAAGAGGAGCACCTCAGCAGACCAAGGGGTTGCACAGTATGCTACAGGTTCAACACCTCTAATCCAAACACCTGAAACCCCACAATCAGAAACACTCAAAACTGGAATGCTTTTGGTCCCAAGCAGTTCAGAGAAGGTGGATCAACCGTGGCAAAGCAGGGTGAGCACGGACTCCTAGTCAAGAGCATGGCTGAGCTGGAGGTCTAGAGCGGTGCTGGAAGCTGTACCTAGGCAGCTGAGTCTCAGGTGTCTCACCTATGGCATAAGTATAAAACATAACAGTAACAGGACTTGCTTCTGTTGTGGGGCTGTCAGGATGAGATGGCTCTCATGTCATAAAGTCACTTTAAATATGACAGCCTGTGGCAAGCAGGATATACCCACGGAATAGTTCTCCAATCAGTTTCCTCTCTAAGAAGTTTTTTTTTCCTGGTAGATGGGATTGAAACTAACATGTGCAGGTTGTGCACTTCTTAAAAAAATTTTCAGACGAATTCTCATGAAATCACTAAGTTATCCTGGCTGGTTTTAAATTTACAATCCTGCCTCAGCCAATGCTGGGATTACAAACATGCACCACCTTACTTTCTTATAAATTAAAAAGAACTTTACTTTTTTAATGACACACAAAAATTATACATATTTATGGGATATCATGTGATATTTTGATGTATGTATACACAATACAATGTTCTACCAGAGTAAGCATGTCACCTCAGATATGATTTTCCTCATGATGAAAACATTCAAAATTCTTTCTTCTAGCTTTTGTGCAATAAATAATACACTATGATCCTACTGTGCAAAGAATACTGGGGAGATAGCTCAGTAGAATAAGCACCTGTGTGGCAAGCATAGGGTCCTGAGTTCAATCCCTGGTACCAAAAAAAAAAAAAAAAAATACTGCTATAACTTCTCTTAACTATAACTTAGTATCCATTAACCAATCTCTCTCCATGCTCCCCAGCCTGTGAAAGCCACCATTTACTCTCACACTCTATCAAATTAGCTTCACATTTTTTAATTTAAAAAATTTCAGGGAGCTTTCAAGTTAGCTCAGTGGCTTAAGCACTTGTGTGGGCAATCCCAATCAGGCACAGGGGATGGCGGCTCGATTCCCAGACACACCCTTAAGTCAGCCTGAGCCAGTCAAAAATAAAATCATCTAAGCATGGTGGCTCACACTAATAATCCCAGCATGAGGGAAGCTGAGGGAGGAGGATTGTGATGAGTTTGAGGCCAGCCTGGGCTACAAAGTGAGTTCAAGACCAGCCCAAACTGAATAGTGAAACCCTGTCTCAAAAAGATTCTCATAAAACCATCATATGCTTAACTTCTTGCAAGTCAGTATGGTTAAAAAGTGGGAGAGTAGACTGATGGTTTCTAAACTGATGTCTTTATAAGTCCTCTCTCAAAGTGAGCTATCACGAACTGCATAAAATATGAAGATTTCGACTCTCTCAGACTTGATGCCAGAAATGAAGACACTTACCTTTCTTGGCTGTCTTTTCCAAATAAGGGAAATTATTAGTGTCTCCAGATCCAACTTTGAAAAATGGAACATTCAGTTCATGCAGAAATTCAACTGCCATCTACAACATCAAAAAGGAAGCTCTTGTTTACTGTGTTCAAAAGCACTGCCCTCATGGTAGAGGCATAAGTGGAGAGGCAATGCTCGAATAGAAAAGGGTTCTCTCTTACCCAGCAGGAGAAATGCAAACACTTAGGAGTGGGCAAGGTGTGTACTCAGGTATCTCATTTCAAACTCATTCCTGGCCCCCACCACTGGTCTGACACACTCAGTGCTGGTCTGAGCTGACTCCAAGATCCAGAGCAGAAACACATGGCTGGCCTGACTCTTCCTCCCCAGGACCAGTGGACAGCATAACTAAACCCTGAGGCACAAAACCAGGCAGTGAAAAGGTGTCAGCCCTGAGGCTCCACCCTTCACTCAGGACCAAGCAGCCAGAGAAAGAGGTCACCTCCATCCTTGCCAAAAAGAAAAATGGAGCATGCAGTGGCCCAGCACTGACACAGAGATTCCCAGATGGCAGGATGTGTGAGCTGCAGAAAAGCAAGCCTCAGTCACGTTCTTCTGACTCAAGATTAATGCTTAGGGCTACCTAGGGCCCCTGACACTCTTATGTGGGACTTAATAGGAAGCGCCAAGAAATGGGGAAATGCTGACAAATGCATGCTGGAGGACAGGTGGCCAGTTACATGAGTAAAATCTCAAATGGCTTTTAAATAACAAGGACACAAAACAACTGCTTTTCAATTAGGACCTTTGTCCTGCTTGACTGAAGTATAACTGGTATGCCAAAAGCTGCACCCACTGTACAAAACCTGGTGAAAGCACACGTACACACGATCCCATCATCACAAGATGACGAATGCATCTACCACCCCAACTCAGGGGTCTGGGTTTTTTTTTTATGTATTTAGTACAGGATCTACAGGGTCTCACTACACAGATCGGATTTGTAGTGATCCCTCCTGTTTTTCAGCCTCTCAAGCGCTCTCAGGAGCGTACCATCAGCCCAGTCTCAGTCATGTCTCAGCACACCCAGGGGGCGGGCCGGCATGCAGGCCAGGGGTTCAAATGAACTCCCACCTCCTGTGTCTTGGGATTTTTTAATTGAAGTTGGAAGATCAAATCTCAGAATGGCTCCAAATATCTAAGTTCCATCATCAAATACTGCCTAATGGGGCTGGGGAGATAGCTTAGTAGAATAAGCACTAGCCTAGTAAGCGCAAGGGCCCGAGTTAATCCCCAGTTCCACAAAAACAAAAAACAAACAAACAAAAATTTGCTATTATAAAATACTGCCTAAAATTAATAAGTAAGTTAGGATATGATGAGCTAGGCCAGCGCTTCTAACACCTTATGTATTTAGACATATAAATCATTAACTGATTAGGTACAGGGTCTCACTACATAGCCTGGACTCATAGTGATCTTCTTATTTTTCAGCCTGCCCAGCGCTGGGATTACAGGTGTGCACCACCACACCCAGAGCCCGGCTTTGGTGGCCCACATGGCATGCGGTACCAGGGATCAAACCCAGGTCCCTGTGCCTGCCATGCAGGCGCTTAGACTGCTGAACTATCTTGCCGGCCTCCTAACACTTTATTATGTGCGCAGCAATCTCCCAGGGGTTCTTTCCCTCCACCTTTTTCCTTTTTGCTCACTCCTTCTCTTTATATGTCACACTGTTATCATCCCTCCAAAGTTAAGACTGAAAAAGCATCCATTTTTAACATACTGATTGAACAAAGCTTAATCTTCACAGCCATCTGACCCTATCTGGCAGATGCATGCAGTGTTTTCTATGTACAGAAGGAATCTACTAGGATTTCCTCCAGATAATGTTCACATGGTGGGGCGATAACCTCCAGGACATGCGCACATGAATAAGCCCACTCAGGAGAGGGCCGGAGCACGCAGAGGTAAGGAAGAGAAGGTAAATGCAGAGAACCACTTGGCCAAAATAACTCAGTGGAGTAAAGTGCCTGTAAGCAGGCACAGGAGCCGGGGGTTGGATCCCCAGGCCAGCCATGCTGGCCCTGCTGCCAGGGAGGGTGTGGTGACACGTGCCTATAATCCCAGCTCTTGGGAGGCTGTAAAGAGGCAGCTCACTACGAGTCTGATCTAGTAGTGAGACTCTGAACACTCTGTAGACCCTTCCCTAAAATAAAAAAAGAGGAAAGAAACCCACTTGGCCAGAGCTAACCCACACAGACTGTGATGTCTGCATGAATTCTATCATTTTCAAATCATAAAAAGAACTAAGGGGGAGCTGGGGAGATAGCTCAGTAGAATAAGCACTTGCCTAGCAAGCGCAAGGGCCTGAGTTCAATCCTCGGTTCGGCAAAAAAAAAAAAGAACTAAGGGAGGAGGAAAGTGTGCCTACCTCCACGGCCCTGTTGGCAAACTGCTGCCACCTAGTGCCCATTGAGAAAACTGCCACTCCAGGCTCCTCCCCGGCAAAGGACGCCCACTTCCGTCACCCAGATCTCAGTCTTCTCTCCTAGAGCAGCGTCACTGCACACCCAGGGCCTCTCACGCTATGCTGGAACTCAGGGGCCCCTTCCTTTCATGGCCCCTTTGGTTTTCTGTAGTCTTCTCTCACTACTGTCAAGTCTACCTAGAGTACCGTGATGCCAAGCAGCCTCAGGACTTTTCTCCCTGTCTCTCATCCCATGGCACAGAGGTGCTGGGGTCTGTCTGCTGAAGGAACTCAGTCACATGAGACCCTCCTTTGGCACTCAGCCTGCTGGGTTCAGTGGGCAGAAACCAACACACTGGTTTGGGGAAAGCCATACTGCCACAGCGCTGCAGAGGATCCCGGCCAACCAACCTGTCTGACTAAGGCCAACATCTACCAACCTACTTAGCTCAGGATGCTGAAAATACTCAGTTCAGTTCAGTAGTAAGAGTCCAAAATATGTGCCCCAAAACCCCTTTTGGCACTGTGCACTAAACTCTAGCAAGCACAGGGTTCAGAAGGGTAGAGAAGGGTTTCTGCAACCCTTCCCACTCACATTTCTGGAGCCCACACCAGAGCAAAACCCACGGTGATGAGCTGGGGAGAGTAAGGGACACTCCAGAAAGGGGTGGCTCACACACAGTGCACAAGGCCACCATGCCACCTGCTGCTGGGTGGCCACAATGGGAGGAGACAAGGTAGAAAGGCCCTGCAAGGTAACAGTGATTGTGAACCTTTCAGAGCCTTCAATGACATAAACAGCCTGCTGGGCATGTGTACCATAGGCTCACCGCCCTGCAGGTGAAGGAAAGACCTCTTCAGGCCACCAATACGGCCTTGGGTTCCCTCTGCCCATTTCAGCTGAGTTCGGTATGCCTTTGGACTTTTTTTTTTTTTTACTTGTTTGTTTGCTTGTTTCTTTATTTATTTTATGGCTGGCTCAGTTTGCCCCGGTGGTGGGGCTGGCGCAGCACGTGGTGCCAGGGATTGAACCGCAGTCCCTGCAGTTGCCTGAGCTTTCCTAAGCAGGCGCTTTAGACCACTGAACCATCACGCCGGCCCTGCCTTTGGAGTTCTTGGTCAGATGTTCTGGTAGTTTACCTTTCCTTGGCAAACAGAGAACATCCTGGAATGGCAAGCAGAGTGGAGAAGGGCAGCACTCACCAAATACCTGTCTGTCAGGAAGGCAGGGCAGGCAAATACTGGGGCCCCTCAGTCAGTAAACACTGAACAAGGAACCAACAAGCAACCAACAGCCAGCTGGCTCTGCAAACACTTGCCAGGCAAAGCTAGGCAGCACTTAGAAAGGGCTGGAGACTCCACTTTCCAGTCAGTGGCATACCCTGTAACCAGCCATCCAGGAGGCTGAATCAGTAAGACTTCAAGTTTGAGGCCAGCCTGGCAATTTAGCAAGACCCAGTCTCAAAATCTGGGGCAAGGGGGCAGGGTTGGGAATATAGCTCAGTGTGAAAGCCTGAGTTCAATCCCCAGTATGAAAGAGGAAGAGAGAGACAGAGGAGAGAAATGGGAGTGGGGCAGGGAGGGAGGATGGGGAGAGAGAAAGGGCATTGTCTTCTTCCTGCCTGTGCCCTAGGTAAGCCAGGAGACCAGCTGGGAACAAAGGGCACTCTGAACAAAGAGCTTCTCTGGCAAAACAGGTTGAAGCAGGAAACACAAAGGGCCTAAGAACAAGCCAGCAGGCAGCCCTGGCCCTGACCTCACCCCAGGGGCCTAGACCAACTACAACGTGTCAGCACCTGGGCCAATGCTCAGAGCACAGCTCCAGAGCGCAATCCCAAACACCAGAGGGCTCGCTGGGAGTGGAGGGAAAGGAAACCAAGAAAGGCTGCGGCCAGAGGCAGCCCACACCAGACACCCCCACTCCTCTCTCCTCCAACTGCTTCTGGTCCTCAAGCAGCCCACAGAGAAGGAACAACCTAGAGAAGTGCCTTTTCTTCAGCAGCCACCACCGCAACGCAACGAGGTGCTCCTCTCTGGGCTTCAGATCAAGGAGGCTTGGGGCCCCGAAGGGTAGGCTGAGGCAGGAAAGCCTTGTTCCAGACACACATCACCTTGGTGACATCGCCAGCTCTGTGCTGATGGGGATGTACTCATTCACACATCATGAAAACAGAAGCCTAAGGAGAGGCCGGGCCCACCAATGTCCTACTGTGAGTTAAGGGCAGTCAAGGCAAGCTCCCACATGTTCTGACCCTAAGCCTGAACTGCTTTTCTTCCTCTCACTTTTGCTGTGCCCTAGCTGTGTGATATGCTGTATGTCAACAATCAGGCTTAATCCTCACAACTGTAAGGAACCCCATTTTATAGCTGAAGAAACAGACACAAAAAGATAATACAACACCCACACAGAAACATCAGGACCTGAACAACTACGAATGAAGATAACAATATGCAATGTATTAATTATTGTAATAAATAAAAAATAAAATAAGGGGGCTGGGGAGATAGTTTAGTAGAATAAGCACGTGCCTGGCAAGCGCAAGGGTCTGAGTTCAATCCCCCGTTCCGCAAAGAAATGAAAGAAAGAAAGAAAGACAGACAGACAGAGAGACAGAGCCATATTCAAATTCACAATCTGGGGCCAAATAGCTCAGCAGTTTAAGCACCTGCCTGGCAAGCACAAGGACCTGAGTTCAATTCCTGGTACCACATGCCGTGTAGGCCCCAAAACCTGGCAATGGTGAGGAAGCTGAGACAGGAGGATCTCTACGAGTCCAAACTACATAGCGAGACTCTGTACCAAATAAAGAAATAATTTTTCAAAAATTTCAGAATCGGACCCCAGAGCCCATTCACGCAGCCACAGGCCTGGCGCCCAGCCATGAGTGTGCACCCAGCAGCAGAGACGGTTACCTACAGAGCAAGGATGCACCCCCCAACAAAAGTGTGTATCACAGCCAGCCGGGGCTTGAAGTAAACAGCAGGGATGTGTGCGTACCACATGGCAGTGTCCTGCGACACAGACAGGGTACGCAACACACAGCAGAGATGTGTGGCACGCCACTGGGGTGTATATCCCTCAAGATGCTGCCCTGATATTTAGATTTCCCTCTCTCTTCTTTTTTTTTGTTGTCTTTTCTTGAGGTAGGGTCTTACTATGAAGTTCATTCAGGCTGGCCTTGTGGCCACTTTGTAGCCCAGGCTGGCCTTAAACTTGCAGTGATCCTCCTGCCTCAGCCTCCTGCATGCTGGGATTATAAGCATGAGCCACCATGCCTGGCCACCGATGTTTACATTTTTATGTTCTTAAAAAAATTACTGATGAGGGGCTGGCGAGATGGTTCAGTGGTCTAAAGCGCCTGCTTGGAGGGCTCAGGCAACTGCGGGGACTGCAGTTCGATCCCCAGCACCACATGCTGCGTCAGCGCCACCACCAGGGCAGGCTGAGCCAGCCACAAAATGAATAAATAAAAAAGAAACAAACAAACACAACAAGCAAACAAATAAATAAATAAATAAAATTAAAAAAAAAAAAAATTACTGATGGTGGCCTCGGGAGATAGCTCAGCAGACTAAAGTGACTGCCTAGGCAAGCTTAGGCAAGCGCAGGGACCATGGTTCAATCCCCAGTACCACATGATGCAAGAGCCCTGCCCCTAGGGCAGGCTGAGCTGGCCAAAGAGTCTGGGCCTAGCAGTGCATGCCTGTAATCCCAGTGCTGAGGAGGCTGAAAACAGGAGGATCACTATGAGTCCAAGCTATGTAGTGTGGGGCTTTCTGGTTAGCTCAGTGGTTTAAGCATCTGCTTGGGCAATCCCAGTCAGGCACAGGGGACAGCAGTTTGATCCTCACCCCCACCCTTAAGGCAGCCTAAGCCAGCTAAAAAAAAAAAACCTTCTCAACTTTTAGGGCCTGGGAAGATAGCTCAGTAAATAAGCACTTGCCTGGCAAGCACAAGGGCCTCAGTTCAATCACCGGTTCTGAGGGAAAAAAAACAAGCTATGTAGCGAGACTCTGCAACAATCAAATATGTTTTTGAAAAAATTACTGAGAGTTAGGATGTGGCTAAGTGGTAATGACAGGTCACTCACCTAGCAAGTGTAGAGCTTTGGATTTGATCCCCAGCACTGAAAAAAAAAAAAAAAGATTACTGCCTCTTGAGTGCTGGGATCACACGTGTGCACCATCATGCCTGGCCCCATTCTTGAAAAATTTATAAATAAATAAATAAATAAATAAATAAATGCTCAGAGAAAAATGCTTATGTAGCATACCATGAGAATCTGCATTCGAACCCTGATGCCAAAACAAAACACAAAGGCTAACCACTGTCTTACCTCAGGGGGTTGTTATGAGAGGTAAATGAGTCTGTAGACTGAAAATAAGTACTTGGCCTAAAAATGGATATAAAACATGCAAACTGTTTCTTAAACATGCAAATAGTAAAGAGGCTTGTTCTCACCATTCAGATAGTTAATGGCAGAATCAGAAACAATATCAAAGGCTTTTTGTTTGTTTTTGGCAGGACCAGGGTTCAAACTCACGACCTTGCACTTGCCAGGCAGGCAACTTGTGCTACAGAGCTACCTCCCCAGCCCCAATATCAAAGGCTTTTGGATTCTAAAGCCCATGTTCTTTTCTCCTAAACTCATTCTGCTTTACACATCCTTGAAGGGTCTGACCAAAGCCACTGAACCACTTTTGATTGGCTCACTCATTCAACAAGTAATTCTTTCCTTCCTTTTTTTTTTGGATACTGGGGATTGAACTCAGGATCTTGTGCTTGCCAGGAAGGCTCTTGTGCCGCTGAGCCAAATACCCAGTTCCAACAAGCAACTCTTGAGTAACTACTATGTGCCAGGCATGGAGATGTCGGGAATGGGGCACAGCCTAGCAGAGAAGCAACAGTTACAGTAACCACAGGAAAGCACCATGAGAACCAACCAGGAGGGAGGAACCCTAGCCAAGGGGGGCACAGGGAAGAATTCCCTAAAGAAATACTATTTAAGCTGGGACCAAGGGCAGGGAGATAGCTCAGTAGAATAAGTGCTTGCCTGGCAAGTGCAAGGGCCTGAGTTCAATCCCTGGTCCCGCAAAAAAATTAAAATAAAATAAATCCAGAACCTTGATTACTTTTGGGGCCAGCGAGATGGCTCAGTGGTCTAAAGCGCCTGCTTAGGCAACCTTGGGCAGCCCCAGGGACCACAGTTCGATCCCCGGCCCCACATGCTGCGCCAGCCTCTCCCCCAGGGCAGGCTGAGCGGCCATAATATAAACAAACAAACAAATAAGCTGGGACCAGGCAAATGCCCACTGTCAGGGTGTTCGGCTCCCAGGCTGAGAAGCCTGATCCATTGTGCTGCCCTCCAAGTGACTAGCATGTTGTCTAAGCAAATAGGCTTCCTAAAAAGTCTAACCTGTTCCTGCCAAGGCAGCTCCTGGACCTGGGGGCTCTTGACACAATATCAGTGGTACAGAGCAGCAAGGAAAAGCTCCGATTCTCCACAGCTTTCAGACATCCACTGTGAGATTCTAAGGCTCTAGGAGCTAGGCCAGGTGGTGGCAGCCGAGGGATGTGAAAAGTACACTGCAGGAGGCACGAGATCTGCTGCCTCCAACACCCGTCTCCTAGCTGTGTGACACTGCCTAAACTTCCTAGCTCCTCTGAGCCTCTATCCCTTCACCTATAAAACAAGGTATTGTAGGGATAAAACATACTGCTATAGATGCAGATACGCTGAGAAGTATGCCACGTACTTCAAAAGGCAAGAGTACGACTAGGACACGCACCGCCGTACCTGCAGAATGTCATGCTTACAAATACTGCGACCTGAGGTCTGCAGAGCTGAAGCCTGAGAACACCAAGCTTCTCAGAGGCCTGTGTTATCCACCACCGTTCTTTGTGAAATGATCGACGCCTGGGCCAGATGTGTGTTGCCGATTTACAATCTTACTTTAGGTAGAAAAAAAATGGTATGAAGAGGCAAAGTTCTGCCTCAGACAATCGAGCCTAAAAACATGAGAAAGTATTTCAAGAGCCATAAAATGCTCTTAGGTTTCAACTAATAAAGCAGTCCTAAGGCAATATCCCAGGACACAAGACAGAACATGCTCATCCTAGGAGTATCTATTAGCACAAAAAACTACAAAGTGAACTTCATGTCTGTACAGTTCTTAAAAAGAGAACTGTAAAGAGGTATGCTATAATATACCCTCCAAAACAAGTGCTATATGGGGTGAACATGGTAGCCCATGCTTGAAATCTGAGTATTCTCAGAAGCTGAGGCAGGAGGATCACAGGTTCAAGCTCAGCCCTGACAACTTGGCAAAATCCTGTAGATAATTAATTAATTAATTAAGCTGGGATATAGCTTAACACAAAGGCCCTGGGTCCCATAGCTATTAAAATTCAAGAGGCTAAGTCAGGAGGATGGTGAGTACAGAGCCAACCTAGGCTACCTAGCAAGTTCAAGGCCAGCCTAGATTACACAGTAAGATTCGGTCTCAACAGAAAAAAAAGAAGGAAAAAAAATCCATTTGCACATCAAATGGGATAAAATCTTGTGCTTTCTTGTCTTATTTTGTTTTGCGACATACAGTTTTGCTGTGTAATTCAGGCTGGCTTTGAATTCACTATGCAGACCAGGCTGGCCTTGAATTTGTACTGATCCTCCTATCTCAGGCTCCTGAGAGTCGGGATTACAAGTGTGTGCCACCCACACCTGGTCAAGTCTTGTGTTATATTAATTGAAAAAAGCACACATGAAACTAAATGTTACGAGCCAGGCAAATATGGCAACCAGGCAATAAAACACACATAAAAAAAGTCAGGCAGAAATCAATCAAAAGAGCTGGTACAGGGGGTGGGAGATAGCTCCGTTGCCTGCCTGGCAAGTGCAAGGTCGAGTTTAAACCCCAGAACCCCAGTCCCGCAAAAAAAAAAAAAAAAAAAAGAGCTGGTATACACCGATAATGAATCAGTTTTCTTCTCCTGTTTTCTAAACTTTCTGTACTATTTGAATATTATACAACTACACTTTTTCAGTTTTAGAAGAGAGCACATGAAGGAATTAGGAGGAAGAGGAGGCACAGTGCAATGCGTGGGACTGGATACCTGGCAAGGGCTGGACTCTTCCAGGATGTTAGTGTGGACAAGCTAGAAACCACCCATAACCAGGAGCCACGCCCTCTGAATGATGCCAAAGCCACCCACCCCAGCCAGCGAGGGCCAGTCAGCCAGGCATCCTGGCTCCTACCCCAGACCTCTTTCCCTTGGGACACCTGGCCCACAAGCTGAGGAATCCAGAGGTTCAGTGTGGCTCTCCTCCTCCTAGACACAACTCAGTTTGAAAACTGCCCTGGGCCCCAGCGTCTGTTGGCTTCCCATTTAGTTGGGTCCAGAAAAAAGTGAGTAGGGACCAGAACCAGCTCTCAGGCAAAAGCTACCAAGCTTCCTGCTGTCCTTAGAGTCTGCTAAGGTGGCAAATGACAGAGGGACAGGGCTCACCTCATCCATGCCTGAGGCAGTGAAGAAGATGCCAACCTCCTGGGCATATCGCTGCAGCTCCCTGTACTGCTCATGGCTAAACTCCAGGTGCCGCTTATGCTCCCCATACGTCTTCCCCCAAGAATGCTTCGAGGTGTACGGCCTCTCCAAGGCTTTCCGATTAAACTTGAATTCTAGCTCACTCTTCTGGAACTTGGCACAATCAGCTCCACACTCCTGTAACACACGGTAAGACACCTGTCAGTTGTGAACTCCTGGGAGAGCAGAAACAAAAGGTGACTGTTATGACATCATTAGCTTTCATGACTGTATGCACTGACAGGTGTTTAGGACCCCAAAGGGAAAAGGGGAAGCAACCAAAGTCTGAAAGGAAGAAAAGACTGTTTGAGGATGGGAGACCC
>PVKN010030766.1:0-12648 GCA_004027915.1 Capromys pilorides
AAGATTTCATGGTAGTGAAGAATTAGTAAGAACAAAACATAACATAAACACTGGAATGGCAAATATATGACCAGAATTTCTAACAGCTTGGGGCTAGGGTATTGCACAAAGTTCTATTATGCTGTGTACATGGACAGTGTCCATGATGCTTACTGGTGATCAGGTGTCACTTGTGGGACTGAGCTACTGCTATTTCCCTGATATCCACCCTGTAGACCTAGACAGAATCATGACTCATAGGGCACAGGAAAATTCCATTTGTAGAATATGCTCATGGAAATATTTTGCTGCTGTATACAAAAGAATAGTTGAAAGACTGCTTTGTTTTTATTTTATTTTATTTATTTGTTTGCAGAACCAGGGATTGAACTCAGGCCCTTGTGCTTGCTAGGGAAGCGCTTATTCTATTGAGCTATCTTCCCAGCCCAAAAGACTGCTCTGTATATGAAATTCTTTACTTGTTCTTTGTCCTGGAAGTATTTGACTTTTCATTATACTTGAAAGAGTCTTGGAAACTCATTTGACCCAGCAACCAAGCCCTGTGCGTGAGTGAGACTGCCCTGGGCCCACCAGAAACTCATTAGACTGAGCAATCAGGCCCAGACTCAACATGTGAGTGAGACCTCTCCAAGCATGCCAGAAACTCATTAGACCAACAACGAGGCCCTGCATGTGAGTGAGGCCTCCCCGGTCCCACCGGAAACACATTCAATCCAGCAACCAGGCCCAGTGTGTGGCATAGACTGCCCTAGGCCCTCTGGAAACTCATTTGACCCAGAAACCAGGACCAGGGTACCCAGTGTGGAAAACTGCTGCAGAACTCCCTGCAAAGAGACTAGAGACAAGACCCACCCAGCAGAACATCTAGCAGAACATCTTGCTAGAGTGGCACAGCAGGTTTGCCTCCTAGGGCTGCAACAGGAAGAAGTGGAGCTCATAAGCCAGACCCAAGCCACACCCACCTGCGCAAGCTTTAACTTGGTAGATCCGGACCTGGTGCTAAGGTAAGAACACTACCAAAGCTCTAAACCAAAGATCAGAAGGCAGGGCTATACAAAATGACAAAGAAAAGGAGCAAAATGCTCTCTCAGGCCCCAAGCCCACCCAGAACAAATACAGGAAACAATAGTATAGAAGAAATTGGAAATCACACACCTGAAATCTATGAAATAATAGCATCTAAGTTTATGGATAGGATATTGCACAAAGAAGCAACTGCAGAAAGGCACAGAGGAAATCAGATCAGAAATAATTTCTGAAGTAAAAGAAATAATACCTATAATAAAAGAAGTATTAAGTACTTCCAAAGACAATGATAAAAAATAGAGGAGAAAAGAAAATTGATGGAATCCTTGAATGAGAAATATAGAAAAGTAATAGAATGTATAAAGCAGATTCAAAGTGCTATATAGGAAATTAAAACCACAATCACAAGCTAGCAAAACCATTTCAATGAAAGTGAAAATAGAGAAAAGCAAACATGGTGCATGGGATGTGAAGATAAATGCACACTCAGAAGATGACATGGCAAGAGGCTGGGCCTGGAGGACAAGTCAAGAAGGCACAGAGGAAAAATAAGTTGAGAAGGGCCAGCGGAGGTGGGCAGAGAGCCAAGCATCAGGAGTGGGAGTACCAGGTGAGCAGGGTGTCTGGGTTGTGATGTAGCCATCAGCCTACAGATGTTTCCATGTTCAGACTCAGTCTTGTGCAACAACAACAGAGAGGGCTGTAAGGAAGTGCCCAGGTGAAAATGAGTTCTAATTCGAAGAAGCAGTAAATGTGTCTCTGAATTAGAATGAGATTTCACAGCTGGGACGCCTCCACCATGAATCCTGTGGAGTGGTTTTTGCTCTCTTTCACTGTCATGAACTGTGACCCTCTGTCATGCACCACCCTGCCTTGGAGCCAGCCTGACCATGGTAGTGATCCCTTGGGTTTGCATCTCCAGCCTGCTTGTTTTGAAGAAAATGAAACCTCTTCTAGAAATCTGCCTTTTCTTATTTTAGGGGATGATTCTCTGTGATCTGTCTGCCTACCTGAGAGTCCAACTGTCTAAAGAGACCCGAGGAGAAACTCATGGACCTCAAGTTGCATGGACAGAGATGTGTGGGATTGCAGAGAGCCGAGTAGGGGCTGAACCTCCAAAGGAGGCAGCTGGGGAATGCGAGGCTTGGGAAAATCCTGCCCCTGTGAGTCGGGGTCGGGGTCCCATGGGGTGTGTCTGGATCTCTGAGGGAACAAAGTGCTCTGTCAGTTGGGGAAGGGAGCAAAGGAACAAGCAGGGTCTTAGCATAGCCCACAGGATCTGGACCACATATGGAGGAGATGAACAGGACCAGTTTTGCCACACTAGCTGTGGCTTCTCAAGTAGATGTGACCATGAGATCCCCCCCTTTGACTGGAGATCAATATCTCTGTGCAAGGGTTCAGGTCTCTGCCATGGACAGACCCATCCATGGCCACCTCAGCTGATGCTGTATCCAAGGACACCAGAACTGCTTGAAGAGTGCTGTGAAGTTCTGGGCATCTATCGTAAATTTGGGGTTCAAAGAGCCAGGCTGCACCCTTCAAAATCAATCTCTTCACACTGTGAATTTTACTACAGTTTAAATTTGAAGTATCAGTTTATTTTAAAACAAAAGAAATTCATAAATATAAAAGTTTGAGAATTTAGTGAAATATTTCTTAAATGTGTTTATTTAAAATAAAAAATGTTTTCCAGTTTGACTGCAGAGTATACTGTGTTCCCTGAGTGATCAGTGGGTGAAAACAGTTTTGCCATTTTGGTAATATGTATGACATTTACCTCAGTGAAACATTTGTCTCTTTATGTTTGAATTCTTTACAAAATATAGTTTCCACTGTTAGTGGATACATACAGTGTTAATATAAAATGTGATTTAAGAAATTATTGATGTCAGAGTAATCAGCTAAACCTCTTAATTCATTTTAATTCAATGGTGTTTGTCAGTATGAATGATCTATTGTGGGAAGCAAATCAATTCTTGTTTGTTACGGGCCCATGTAGCTTTATATATTATGGCATTTAAATAACAAATCTAGACTCACCAGTGAATTCAAGAGAAAATGGATTTCATTTTACTTGTACATACAAGTATACTACTACTACATAGGAAAAATACTTTTATCTATATTATCACATGTAAGCTATGAACAGATTAATAGAGGAGATTGAACATGCTTCAGAATTTAAGTAAAACTATATTTTTTCTTATAAAAAAGAAACATCACACATAATGTTCCAGAAGTTATGTTACATTCTAAATAGTCTCAAGGTATCCAGAGCATATGGTTTAGAGATTTCTTCCTCATGTTTTATAGAAAGCTATCACACATAAATATTCCTTTTGCTCATTGCAAGTACTTCCAAATCTGTGCAATTTTATTGCTTCTTTGAGTGGTACTCATTTTTTGATTATTTCATTTTCTAAACTTAAAGAATATTTGCAGCGTGGATGGGCACTGAGTTCTCTGTGCTGGCAGCCCAGCTCGCATCGCTTCATTTTGCCAGCTGGCTCCACTGCAGCAAGGGATCCAGGCATCCCGCATCTCTCCCCAATGCTCTTCTCAAATTGGTTTGTATCTGCTCTGCTTGATTATGCAGAGACACAGGTCCCCCAAGAACTCGTTTTAAATTCTCACTTTACAGCAGTTTCTATAAGTCCATTAGCAGGCTTACTAACGTTACTCTCGTTAGCACTATTATTTAAAGTTAAGTAAGTTGTACCAGTACATTTAACATCTAGTTTAAATGTAACATATACAAGTACACAACAGTCATAAAATGTCCTATTAGAGAAATATCATAACCGTATAACATTTTCATTTTCTTTTTTTTTCTACAGGATCTCACTATGCAACTCATAGTGATCCACCTGTTTCCTGCCTCACAGGTGCTGGGATTACAGACGCGCTCCACCCCGGCCAGACTCCATTGCTGGCTCAGCGTGCTCCAGAGTGGGGCCAGCGCTGCAGGTGAGGCCAGAAACCAAACCCTGGCCCCTGTGCTTCCCTCAGCAAGTGCTTAATCCGCTGAGCTATACCGCTGGCCCTGCATTTTCATGTTTTAACTTAGATTTACCAGCAACTTTTTGACCAACATTTTAACAAAACCATATAAGAGACAAAATATAAGCAATGGTAAGCAATTTTAACCAAACTATGTGAGACAACAAAATATGAGCAATGGACAAAGACATCAACATGCCAAGCATAAAATTTGTTACCTAAGCGAGTCCCAGTTCAGAATTTATGGAAGAAAAGCAAACTCATACCTCTGTCCAATAAATTCGGTGGGAAACTCCAGATGATGCAGGAAGGAGAACCTGATCTGGGGTGGATGACCTCCAATAGGGAACCTCCAAATGATATAGGGAAAACCGATCTCTCAATCTGAAAAGTACCTGGGATGAGTTCGTGTTCTCTAAAACCGAAGAATGAATTTTAGGAACAAACAGAGGTAATGAGCAGGACATATTTATTGAGGGAAAGAAAGCTCCTGTCCAAGACAAGGACAGGAGGGGGATCCCGATTGGTTGTCCCCCTTGTTTTAAATTCTAGTACAGTTTAAGCCATTCATCTAAAGAATCTTGTAATAGCCATTCACAGTCCCAGTGAGTTTGCACCCACAGCACTTAGGCGATGCCAGCACCGTGCTATTGTTTGCATTCACAGAGACAGCATCAGGGATTCTTATTTAAAATGATTGCTCTAGGGCTGGGGAGATAGCTCAGTAGAATAAGTGCTTGCCTGGCAAGCGCAGGGTCCTGAGTTCAATCCCCAGTACCTCAAAAAAAAGATTGCTCTGTAGTGTACATAAATTTTTATGAGTGTAATATATTTTTGCCTCTCATTCCTTGCTTTTACACAAAGCATATTTTTAAGCTTTAGGAGTGGCTAGTTTGGATGATAAACTTTTACCTCTTTTAAATTTGGATATCTAAATGCAAATATGGTATGAGTTACAATTAACCTGTGTTATACATATAATTTATGCATTTTTCACTATACAGTATTTTTATACTTTTAATTTTTTGTATTTCCATTTTATTAACTATAGTGGAAATTGATTACTATAATGTTTTTTTCTATTTTAGTACAGGTTTTATAGAGGCTCACTATGCAAACCAGACTTGTAGTGATCCTCCTGGTTTTCGCCTCCCAAGCACTTGGATTAGAGAGGCACCACCACAACCCAGTGTCATTTGCCATCCCAGTGTGTCCCGAGGGCATGGTTGGCAAAGCACACCTGGGATCGACCTGGTCACTGTGCCTGCCTATGTGGGTGCTTGGGCCCACTGAGCTATCTGCCTGGCAATAAGTACGATTGTTTAAAATTTATCTTTTTAGGTAATTGGTACAGGGTGTCACCATGCAGCTCAGACTCATAGTGATCCTCTGGTAATGGATGACTATGGAAGTTTACTGGTTTTCATTCATTAGCATGGTGATATATTACTTCTAAATATTTTTGTATTTCCATAACCCAAATAGTACGTATGCAGCTTTATATAATTTCTGGTTGTTACATCAACATTTTAAATTTATCACCTACAAAAAAACGTACTGCAAATTGACTTTTTTATTTTTTTGGAGTACAGTACAAAATTTTATTGTATATATATTAAACAAAGATGAAGTCAGTAATTAACATCTGTCATAATCTCAAACATTTATCATTAGTTTAGGGCAATAACATTCAAAATCTTGTCTTCTGGCTTTCTTGCAATGAATAATACACTGTTTTTACCCATAGTCACCATACTGTGAAATATAGTGCAAAACTTCCTCTTTCTAGTTAAGACTTTGTACCCCATGGCAAACCTTTTCCACAACCTGCTTTACCGTTACTATCCCAGTCTCCATGGAAAAACAAGTACTATGTGTTCTTACTCACCTGTAGAATCTACATATACATTTTAATCACTTGCAATCCCATCAACTAGTCATGATAACCAGTAGATTTTAACTATAATCTTGTATTCTTCCCTTTGTGTAATTTGACTTTTATTATAATGTGTAATATATTTCCACGTAGATGCTTTTGGAAATGAGAGAAGGGGAAGGCATATAAAAGTTATCAAGAACTCTATTTTGTCACCTCATTAAGATTTTAAAATATTTCACAATTTATATTGGTATACTTTCCATATATTTCATGCATTCTTGTTGGTGTACATGTGCTATAAACCAGTGGTCTGTCCCATTAATATTCCACAAGTATTGGTAATTTGTCATGGTGGCAAAAATGTGAATGCAAATCCATGGAAGACCACTGCAAGGCAACACTGGCAGCTGAGAAACTGTGCTGAGCAGAAGGCTGTCTAGAGTGTGGGCCTCACGCATGGGGCTGAGGAGCTGAAGGCTGAGTTCACGATGCAGGCAGAATGGGCAGTTATCAGTATTTGCAAGGTGGGAAAGTAAAGGCCTTTACGGTGCAACCTACACTGCTTTCTACCAGACTCCAACATGCAGTACTGTGACAATAGTCATAGTGCCTTTCTTTTCCCCACTACTGTGAAGGCTCAGCACTATGTGTGGAGAAAAAAAAAAGGTGCTATTCCTGAATTCAAGCATATTATCTGCAGTCTGCATTTTCCTTTGGGCTGAAGAAAATGTGTCAAAAGTTCCTGAAAATAATGATAGAATTTTGGCTTAGCACCAATGAGGCCCAGGGTCCCTCACTGGACTGAGAGAGAGCAGCTGGAAGTGAGAATCCTGCCAGGCTGAGCTCTAAGGCAGCTCCTCCCCTGGTCTCTGGCAGCTGCTCTCCTGCCAGGCCCCAGCCCAGGCAGCCTGGCTCCCCATGGGGCTTGTGCTGTTGTCCTCCAGGACTGGGTCAGGGCCAGAGAGACCTCAGCTCAGGGAAACGGGTACAACCAGAAACTGGGGTGGTTTTGTGTGGGTCATGCAGTATAAGTTGATGGGGAATCTAGTGCTAAATTTTCAATGGCAGAATAGCTTCTGGGCCAAGATTTCCTAAGTAGCAGAGATCCTACTTATTGTGATCCCTTGAATATTAGGTGCTAGCACACTAATTTTTTAAGGAAACAGAATCATGCCTATCAACGTATACATAAAATTATGGTCACGCATCTATTATGGGGTGGTGGGAAACTAGTTGCATAAAGGGCACAGAGCAATTTTTCTTCGACTTAACATCTATGAAAAATAGTAGGACATATTTTGGAGCTGGAAATGGGGCAATATTGTAGATAGTTCTTGGCAGCTGCAGCAGACAGGTTATATTAACACCTTTGAAATCTTTCCAGTTTATACTTTTCCAGGATACATCTAATCTGTTGTACTTGGAATTTTTCTAGCAAATTGATGTGATGTACTTTTAGTATTGACAAATAATATTACTAGGACATATTTATATCCCAAATTTTATAAAGTTATGTAGAGTTACATATAGAAAGCAGATTAGGTGATAGCAACTGAACAGGATAAGATAGCGATAGAGAGATAACATCACTGAAGGATACTAGATGAAGAGATCTTCGTGAATACATTGCTGAGTAGATTTCTGTAAAATCTGTGGGATGTGTCCACTCCCTTTGTGTGAAATTTATGTCTCTATTTTCAGTGCTCCCTGATTGTTAGTACATTCACGCTGAGCAGAGCCAACTTCCAGCACCTGCAGGAGGAGGCCATACAGGACAGCAGGGAAGCAGAGGGAAGCGGGCGACTGGGGAAATCCAAGTGGGGTTAGGGCTGGGTGCCCTCACTCTCAGTGCAGAAGCTCCCGTGTGCACTTCCGCAGGCCTCCACGCTCCTATCACCCAGAATTTGGGAATGCTTATGAAAGAATACAGTTAGCTGAGACATTGTGTGCCAAGTCTTTCCAATTAATCAACTTCTAGTTAGGAGTTCTCGATGGGATATTATAAAAATGACAGTAGAAGTGATTAGTTATTAGCTTATAGTTTATTTTAGTAAGTTTTTATTTTTTAAATAAAACACAACATAGTACTGAAAAAGAAAGAAAATACAAATGATACAGCATCTCATCAAAATAACATGAATTCCACAGTATTGTATTGCAGTGTTGTCTTCAAATTAGTTGCTCATATTACAAGATACACATATGAAAAATTGGAAAAAGAAATAAAAAATGTTGTAAGAAATTGAGAAGAGAGAAAAAGAAAAAAGAAACGAGAAATGAAACAAAGAAAATTAAGTGTTCACTGCTGCTTTCCATAGACCCGCAGAGATCCTCAGTAGTTACTGAATCCACCATATGCACATGCGCAGATAGAGCTCTTTGAGCCACTCTGTGTCCTGTTTTTTTCCTCATCTCAGTAATTCCTTGCTTTTCAACAGGTTTATTCCCTTTTCACACTATCTTGTACCATTTAGATTTTATGTAGCTTTTCAGGTTCTTACACTAAGGAGAAAGACGTTTGCACATGCAGGTCTCATTTATTTCACCTAAGATTATTGTTGCTAGTTGCATTCATTTACCAATAAGAGCTTCAAATTTATCCCTTTTTCAATTTTGTATCCAAGATTGAGTGTTCATTAGGGTATTGGCCAAGATAAAACACATTTTTTAGAAGAATATAAGAGAAAACAAAAACTAAAATGGATATATATATATATATATATATATATATATATATATATATATTTTGAGAATTAGGAAGGGAAGTTAGAAAAACATTTGCTAGAATAAAATCAGAGGTTCCTGAGCAATGACAAGTTCACATTTATTCCATTTTCCTCTCTCACACTAAGTCACAGTATGTGCTGTGCGTATTGACTGTCTCTGCTTTATGGGGCAGGTCACATTACAAAAAATACAGAAAACTTAGAGAGGGATTTACACCATTGTGAAAATTTCACTTTCACTGTGAGTCCCCTCGACCTATCCATTATAAGAACACTGGCTGTAGGCTATGCAAAAAATGAAATGTACATGGTTTCTATAATTTTTGTCATCTTTCATGCTTATATATTTAAACCACTGAGTAAAACTTTGACAGCAGATGCCAGTCATCTATTTCTCACCTACTAGTATTTTCTCTGCTTACTACTGTGAGAAGATAGTTAGGAAAGAATTTCTCACACTGTTGCCGTTATATGATTTTCTCCCAATGTTATTCCATCTGAAGTACTAATTTGAGAATACTGTCCCAAAGGTAACCTCGATGTTGTTTCTGTGCTGTTTTTCATGTATACTAAGGTAAGATGAACTGGTGAAAGCTTTACCTCATAGCTCTCATTCATACAGATTCTATCTTATATGTCTTCTCTCATGTCTCCTTAGGTTTGATTGATGAATGAAAGCTTTTCCACAAATCTGGCATTCATATGATTTCTCTCCTGTGTGTGTTCTCTTATGAACTTTAAGGTTTGATGAAGTAGTGAAGGATTTTCCACACAGAATACATTTATATGGTTTCTCTGATGTGTGTGTTCTTGTATGAATCTTAAGGCTAGAAGAAGAATTGAAGGCTTTTCCACACAGAATACATTTATATGGTTTCTCTCCTGTGTGTGTTCTTTTATGCCTTCTAAGGTTAGATGATTCCAAGAATCCCTTCCCACAGAGATTGCATTGATATGGTTTTACTCCTGTGTGTGTGTTTCTATGAATCTTAAGTCTTGAAGAAGAAATGTAGGCTTTTCCACACTCATCACATTTATATGGTTTTTCTCCTGTGTGTGTTCTTCTATGAATCTTAAGGCTAAAAGAAGAATTGAAGGCTTTTCCACACTGATCACATTCATATGGATTCTCTCCTGTGTGTGTTCTCCTATGAATTTTAAGTTTCGATGAATAAGTGAAGGATTTTCCACACGGAATACATTTATATGGTTTCTCTCCTGTGTGTGTTCTCTTATGAACTTTAAGGTACGATGAATAAGTGAAGGATTTTCCACACCGGATACATTTATATGGTTTCTCTCCTGTGTGTGTTCTCTTATGAACTTTAAGGTTTGATGAATTAGTGAAGGATTTTCCACACAGAATACATTTATATGGTTTCGCTCCTGTGTGCATGCTTTTGTGCCTATGTAGCGTGGATAGTTTAGTGAAGCTCTTCCCACACTCATCACACTTATGTGGTTTCTCTCCTGTGCCTCCTTTCTCACGCTGACTAAAGCTGGCTGAAGGAGTGTAGGTTTTTTCACATGGATGACATTTATATGGTTTTGCTCCTGGGTGAGTTCTGTCATGATTTTTAAATTTAGTGCAGGTTTTACCATACCCATGACATTTATAAGATGTCTCACCTATACATGTTTTCGGATGCATGTGAAGTTTAAAAGGTTGATTAAGGACACTTTTACACACACAGCATTCTTCTGGCTCCACAGATGTTTGCTTGTGATATTTATCTCTAGGCTTAGAAGTATTTGTAAAGGTTTTCCCACTTGGATGCCATTTGTATGAACTTTTTCCACAGTTGGTCATCTTGTGTTCTCTGAATGTGGACTGATATCTGAAGATTTTGTCAGTCTCAAGATCATGGCATTCAAATTGTTTGTCCTCGACCTGTAAGTTCTAATGACATAAAGAATGAAAGTAACATATCTATTGTTATACATTACGCTGTTTCTGTCTTTGTTTCTATTTGTTTTTGTTTCTGGTTTTACTCTTTAAAATAACATAAAATAAAAATTTTAAAAAATAAAATAAAATCAAAGTTTAGTTTCTTTCATCTTTAATAAATGACATATAGTTTATGAAATATATGTTCAGAGATCTTGTAAAGTATTTCTTAAAAAGATAACGTTCATGTTTATGAGCGTTCTTTCCCAACTATAAGTCATACTGTGTTCCCTGAGTGCATGTTGAGGGAGAACGCATTTCTCATATTGGTAATAACAATGCTATGAATACTGGAGATGAATGATATTACTTATACTTGGATATTTATTTTATCCTATACTCATTTAATAATATTTTATTTTACATTACAAGTTCAGTTTGAATAAAGAACTTTTGATAATCTAATGTCTTTCAAAGCTTAGGTGCTACTTTTAATTGTTTTGCTAGGGTACATACCATGTCTCTGAGCTCAAGTTAAATTCTAAAGTAAACTCAACGTATCCAGAGCATATACTGTAGAGAGTCCTTCATTTGTCTGATTGCAATGTCATACTCAATTACTAACATTTCTCTTTGCAAATTCCTTCATTTCTGTGCCAGTATGCCTATAAACAAAACTTACCATGGGCCTGATGTTGGGTGATTCATTCTTCCTTGTACGTGGAGTGGTCACCATCCTCTCTTCATCGTGTGTGCTCACTCTTTCTGTAGTAATTACAAAAGCAAATAAGATGCGAGCATGAAAAGGGTGTACACTTCAGATACACTGCCTTGTATCTGATCTCTGCGAAGGACACTTATGGCAAAGTAATATGAGAATCCCACGAACAGACGGCTGATGGAACTTTCACGGTATATGGACACTGTTCAAATTTTGAGATAGCAAGTGTACATCTTAAATTGTGAAGGAAATGCGCCGATTCATGGAATCAAATGGGATCAGAAACATGAGATGCCTCCAACTGTCAGGTACAATGAGGGCAGTTCCACAATGGAAGGCCGTATGAATCATTTTCTATTTTAATAATCTAAGATATGTCAAGAAATTGTCATGTTTCATGTTAAGTAGATAATAATAATGAATGAAAGATGCATCTGCTTAAATTAGTAATGCTAACCTGAAATTGATGCATAAATTGTTAACTGAAAGTACATAAACGTGAATAAATGAATATTTAACTACTTTTTTACATATTTAAAATTTGATTTTATTCTGTGATAATATATTTGCTCTTTTTCAAATTTACTCATATTGAGGAGTCAGCAGGTCTATATCAAATAACATTTTTTAAACCATTTTTTCCTGTACCTCATTTTCAAATCCAATTTCCCAATTTTCTCTTTGTTGTTATTTTAATCTTCAATTAGATATTTGACATAACTTTTATATTTAGGGGGCTAAGAATCTGCACATCAGTAGCGAATCTTAATTCTTTTCTTCTTGGTTTTTCACCTGTCTTCTAAAACCTTCACCTTTTGGAGTGATGTATACCATTACTTTTCTTCTATTTTTATTTTTCTATTTAAGTGGGTCTTGCTCAAGTGAGATAGAAAATATAGTTTTTAAGTTTAGTGTCTCATTTTATATTTGCCTGTGCTTTCATTTCCCATAAAGATCTCAAAATGATGAAGCTATAATGTGATGTATCATTTCTTTATCTAAAGATATTAAACTTTACTGTACATGCATCTGTCGATGGTCCTGTATACAGCTATTGTGAACTGTGCTTCAATAAACACTGCATAGAAGCGATTCTGCTTTGTTGTATAAAGCAGATTTGGAAACATACTGAGACAGTGAATCCTGGCTTATAGGGTATTTGTATTTTTACTTCTTTGAGAAAATGACATACATCATTTCATAAAGTTCTAGGAGTTCCCATTCTCCCAACAGCTGAGAACTATGCATTCTGTATCCCAGGTGTTCTAGCATTGTACGTTCTTTGACCTGTTCACAATTGCCATTCTTTCTGGTATAAGAATTAATCACATTGTCTTAATTTTCATTTCTTCCATGGCCAAATAGGTTGATATTTTCTACTATGTTGGATATTTCTAAATCTTTC
>PVKN010030767.1:0-12648 GCA_004027915.1 Capromys pilorides
GAAAAGTCATTACTATTAATTTCTATTAATTTTTTGAAGGTAGTAATTAATGCTTAAACTTTTTACTTTGACAAGTTCTGTAATCTTTCTGAAATCTGAGCAACTACATTGAAGACAGCAATGTACAATGTAACAACCATCATTGTATACTTATCATCTTGTTTTAATTTGGATCATTTCTCATGTTTTATCTATTCTTTTTAAAAGAAAAAAATTAGTCTGCCCAGACAGCTCAGCAGATTAAAGTACCTGCTCAGGCAGAAGAATGGACTGGGTTCAATCTCCTATGTGCTGTGCTGGCCCTGCCCCTGAGACACACTGAGACAGCAATTGAGACTGGTTGTGGTGGTGCACATGTGTAATCTCTGCTCTAAGGAGCTGTAAACAGGCGGATGAGTATGAGTCCAATCTAGTAATGAGACTGGAACATACTATAGAGTCTTCCCTAAAGTACAAAAAAAAAAGAGGTAATGACAGCACACAGAAAATAGTTAAGGGGATGAAAAATGATTGGGTTAATAAGTTTGACTTGGTATTCCTGATAGGAGAGAAAGCAATCTATAAGGCTGTGTTTTGGTTGGCCTGAGCACCAGGTAGGTGCAGTAATGCTATTCATTAAGACAGGAAGTAGCTGAGAGGAAACAGTTCAAAGGGCAGAATTACACATCTAGTTTTTTTTGTTGTTGTTGTTGTTTCATTTTGTTTTTTGTTGTTCTTTTTGTTTTGTTTTGTGTTTTCAGGAAAGAGTCTATAGGGTGTTTAGGATCTCACTACTAGATCGGACTGGTAGTCATCTGCCTGTTTACAGCTTCCCAAACGCTGGGATTACAGGTGTGCACCACCAGGCCCCATCTCAATTGCCATCTCAGTGCACCCCAGGGGCAGGGCCAGCACAGAAGGTCCAAAGATCGAACCCCAGGCGCCTGCACCTGCTTTCAGGTGCTTTAATCCACTGAGTTATTTGGCCAGCTCGCATTCAATTTTGAATAATTTGAATTCCAGTTGAAAACATAAAATAAATAGCCAAATATATAAGTTTGAAGTTCAGAGGGAACCACTACCTCAAGGGAGAGGGAATTGGAGGAGTTAGATTATATAACTAAGGATTGAGAACACCAAGGAAGCTAGTGTAGGAAGAGAAGTTTGAAGACTGAAACGTAGAGGCCTTCTGTAGCACAGACTTCTCATACTTCTCAATATACCATTTTCCCTTCATTCCAGGAAAAGGATCTTGACAGTAATGAAATTAATAGCTACACTAGATTCATATAGCTTAACAGACAAAGTGTACAGACAGAAATATTTGCACTCTGAAGTCTAGCAGAGCTGGGTTTGAATCCCTGCTATGTTCTTAATTGGTTGTGTCCTTGTGTGTGTCCCAACCCCTCCACAACGGTTCCCAACTGTGGCACTCTGCCCACTGAGGGGTTGCTGGGAAAATGAAATAATGCACATGCAGAAGCACACAGGAAGCTGCCCTTCAAGGTGAGCTACCACAACCATTAATTGCTTTTTTTCACATGCTTTTTTTAACTAAAGCCTTCTAGTTTAACGCGCGATGAAGCAAAAGCAAAGAGGGGAGAAATATTGCTGTCTGGCCTAACACCTGAAATTTCCATGTATCAAAGAGGGGTTTTTTTGTGGCTTCATGATTTTTTTAACTGATCCTGTCAGGTAAAGATAATTTTGGTTCTTTCTCTATTCATTTTAGAGGAAACTAGGGCAGAGACTTTGCCCTTTTCAATGTTTCATTAAGCAAGAAGGGTACCTGCCCTATGCAACCTGTAATAACTGCTGTGGCACTCAGGATGGGGGAAGATTTCATCCTATCTGAGTGCTCTTGAATCTATATTCTTTCCCCAGGCGAAGACCTGCCTGATGCACTTATCACCTGAACCTGTGGCAAGTGATTTTCTCTGCCTTTATCATGTCACCTTCCAGCCCCGTGCCAGCATATGGTCTATTATGTGCAAATGATTAAACAGATTTTCTGCCATGGATAAAAAATATATTTCCCACTGGATACAGCAAAGGCTCTGTAAGTCTCTCCCAGAAGAGGCAGACTGGAATTCTAAGTGACTTGGTGAGCAGGTAGGAGAGAAAGTCATTATGCTGATAGGTTCATAACTTGTGGCGTCTATTGGTGTAAAGGAAAAAAATCTATCCACTGTGCGATTCCTCCTGGACAAAATGCAGGTCAGAGTACTGCACTCAAGAAATAATTATCTTGTACCTCGGAGGTGTACACATGTGGCCCTTTACCCTAGATGTCCTCTCCTACTTGCTCACCCAAGTGTCTTCCATTCATGCTACAAACCTGCAGCTCGTATGTTACCTTTCCCAGGTACAGAGCCCAGTGATTGCCTCTCTCCCGTGGCCAAGGGAACAGTGTCGCTCTGGTTTCCAGAATTCCCAGGGCTTATCACTACCTAAACACACTTGATATTGCATTATAATTGCAGATTTGTTTATCCCCCATACATTCATGCATACACATGCACATACATGTATTCACACCCAGACTCAGACTCATGTACAAACACAGAAAAGAACACTGGATATTCCGAGTGCCATTTTTATCTCTGAAACTTCAGTGCCCAGTGTCATAAATATTTAGTAAATGCTTGGTGAATTTATCTTTTTATTCTCTAAACTTTCTTATTTAAGTAAACCCCATATGACACTCACCATGATAGCATTTGTGACTTTTATATTACTCATTATTTTTGAAACACACATGCCTTATGTATTATGTATAAACATATACACATACAAACTAGAGAAAAATATGCTGAAAGTGCACCCCATCATCTCTAGGAAGCAGAATGATTTTTCCTTTGATTTTGCTGAATTTACCAAAAGCTCAACAATGATATTACTGTTTTCTAGGTTTTAAAAATATTGATAAGATTTCCATAATCATATTTAATGTTGACAACTAATTACCACTGTCTGATCCCTGAGGGACATCTCCTTGAAGACACACTGTGAGAAATTGCTCAGAGCAGTTTTATCAGCCTTCCTGAGACTGCTCCACCCATAAAATTATGTGGGCTAAGCGTGTTATCGCATGGATAAAATAAAAACTACAAATATGAACTATCTTTTAGGGGCTGGGGAGATAGCTCAGTGGAACAAGTGTGTGCCTGGCAAGTGTGAGGTCCTGGGTTTGATCCCTGGTACCACAAAAAAAGTGTTATGGACTATTGGACTAAATATGCAGCTACTTTCTTTTTGTGCAATGAAAAGAAAGATCTGTACTAATGAGATTTAGACCAGCAATCATGCCTGCATCTTGTAGTCTGAACAACTACAATGAAGAGTACAATATGCAATGTATTAACTATTTAAAAAATAATCATAAAAATAAATTTTTTAAAAATAAAGAAACTATCTTTTGTAGTAACTGATGCATTTAATGGAATATATACGTCTATGGGAAAACGCTTGGTGTGCTATTTCTAGAAACACAATTTATAGTTAGAAAAATAAAATCTCGCTGGTAAAGACAAGAAAACACCTGTCACAAGGAACCAAGCTTGAATTTCTCAGTGGCATCGGGGCTGGCCCAGGCTGCTTCACACAGAAACAGTCATGAGGCAAATGATGCCATCCTGGGAACCGAGGTTACGTGAGAGCCCGGCTCAGAGGCACCTAAGCTGGGATCTGTGGCTGAATGGCCAGGCCTCTGAACGTGTTTCCTCAATGCCCTACATCTGCTGCAGGGGGGAAGAGCAAGGCTGGCTTTAGGTGGAAAGAAAATAAAGCTCAAAGGCAGAGCAGTCTGAGATTGCATTCCTCATCTGATACTTAGCAACTTGCTAGGGCTTTAGGAAAACATTTTAAATTCCAGGCCCTTCAGGTCTGTGGAGGAAGGAGTACTATGACCTACTGTACAGAAGTCTCTGCAGAATTAGAAAAATTAAAAAGCATGATGTCAAGTGCTTTTCATAGCACCTCTCATTATCACTTCATCCTAGTCATAATGCAATACCTAAAAAACCAGATGAGTGACCTAAATGAAAGAAGCAGGCCAAGCAGACACTGTAGCACACCAGGGACTGCAGGCCCATTTGAGGGAATAATCAGCATGGAACTTTAGCAAGAACTACCCAAAATGCAAGGACAAGAACAAGTCTGCAGATTTAAAGAAATGACAGATCTCTGGATTTTACGTAGACTGTCTCAGTTTTCCATTTGTCTTTAAAGTCAACAACTATTGTGAAAATCAAATAAACCCCACATGTGCTAAAAGTTGGCCAGTGCATGACCAGCTTGCAGCTTCAGATGTAAACTCTACCTAGTGAGATTTAGATGAAACTAAATATTTTAAGACAAAAGAGAAAGGACTAGACTCTGAAAATATTCAGTCCCAGGTGGTTTCTTTAGCCACTTGCTCTACTGATGGTCATCCAATTTCCACTCAGACTTCTCTAGCCCCTAAATCATCATTTGTTTAAACTTAGGAAGGAATGCTAGAAACCTTCAGCATGTCATGTTTCGTATTTAGGCAGACATTTGCAACAACAGTGGTATTTCAGAATCACCAAGAGAGCTTTCATAAAGCCACTCTACATAAGCTCCCTAGCTCACCTAGGACAAAATTAATTAGAATAATTGGAGGTAAGAAGCCAGTACTTTATTAATGCTGTCCAGTTGACTTTAATGTGCAGCTATTTTTGAGAACTACTCTATCAAAGCTTTGTACTTCCAGAAATCCCCCTGCTGAAATGCAAAGATTCCTAGGAAAGAAAACAAGTAAAGCTGTTACTAATCACCAAAATCTCTAGAAGGAATTAATGTATGAGACTATTTTAAGCCTAGTTAGTTAGGTAGTGTGGGCAGAGGACTTCAGAGTATTATAGCATGGACCTTATAAGACTAAAGGGAATAGGGGAGGAAAACAGTGAGGTCCCAGGACCAGGAAAGACCTGAGAGATTTATAGGAACACTGTCATGTTCAAGTCTGCACTTGAGGTTAGCTCCCCAATCCCATGTCCAGAGCCCTGAGGTGTAGTCTCCCAGGATGAAGGAAGGATTAACTAGCAACTCACTCTCAGCCACACAGAGGGCTGAACTCACAAGGCATCACCATTATAAAGGAATCCAAAGAATTTCACAATGAGTTGAAATAAACCAGACACCAACAGATATACGTGGTGTGATTTCACTTATATTTGAAAAATAAAATAATCAAACTCTCAGAGACAAGGAGTAATTTTGTGGTTATCAGGGAGGAAATGAGATATTAGTCAAAGCATGCAATGTTTCAGTTATGCAAAATGAGTAAGTTCTACAGCTCCAGTGTACAGCATAACAGCTGCATTAAAAACACTGAATTATATGAGAGAGACAGAGAGAGAGAGACAGAGAGAGAGAGAGAGAGAGAGAACAAAGTGGTAACAATTGAGGTAATGGTACACTGGCTACATTGATTTCACAATGTAAAATCTTTATTTTACAATGTAAATATCAGCAAAATATCCATTTGTGCACCTTACATATATAAAATCTCATTTGGCAATTATACCTCAGTAAAGATGGGGGAACAAAGAAACCCCATCTGTTGTCAGAAGGGTGAATTAGCTACTGATGCAATGCAAATGAGATTCATGAATATTCTTCAAAACAAAAAAAAATGTTGTCTGGTAGGCAATGACACTTCCAGTTCAGATCTATAGGGTATGTTACGGTTTGTGTCTAGCTGTCCGCCAAAGCCTTATGCAGTTATGGCATCACTTCCGAAGTTCATGATTGATTTCTGTGAGTATGGATGCTGCACCTGCTCTGGGGCAGGTAATTCACATTACAATGTAAGGAGAAGAGAGAAGCTAGCTAACTACCTGAGATGCTGCCACTTCCTTTGCTCTTTGCTCTTTGCCTCCACCACAAAAGTTTGCCCTCTGCCCTATGCCACTCTGCCTTGAAACCAACCAAGTATGTACTGAAACCTCCAATAACTTGGAGATAAGTAAGCCTTTCAATCCTTCATTTTGGGTGTCAAGTATTTGTCCCAGCAATAAGAGAAGAGTAACTGAGACAGAATTTGGTATGCAGAGTGGGACCATTGCTGTGATTAAACCTGACCATGTGAATTCAAGCTTTTGCAAATGGCTTATGGGAAGAGATAGGAAAAGTCTGGAGATGTCACCTACTTGGGAAGAGCTAGAACAGCTTTGGCTGTTTTGTTTGGGAGATTCTGGCCAGAGCTCAGGAGACCAGAAAGCTGATAGAAATCCTACCTGTAAAGACTAGGCTGGGGAGGTTTCTTCTGGGAAGGACTGCATTGCTTGTTGGATTCCAGACGATAAATGCTTTGGCTGAAAGTTTGCCTGAATTGTGCTCATGTCCAGAGACTTTGCTTAAGACTGAGATTAATAATGGTGGACTGATTAATCTTCCAAAAGATATTTCAAAGCATTCAAATACTGGGGCAGTGGCATGGTTGTTGGTGGGGGCTTTTAGCCAGATTCATGTTAAGAATAAAGAGCAAAAGAGTTGGCGGTATAGCTCAGTGGATTAAGCACTTGCTTAGGGAAGCTCAGGGGCCAGTGTTTGGTTCCTGGCCCTGCCTGCCACGCCAGTCCTGCTCTCAAGCGTGCTGAGCTGGAAGTGGAGTCTGGGTGCAGTGGCACGTGCCTGTAATCCCAGCACATGGAAGGCAGGAAATGAGTGGATCACTATGAGTTGCATAGTGAAACCCTGTAGAAAAAAAGAAAGAAAGAAAAAGAAAAACAAAACGAAGAAAAAGCAAAGAGCCCAGAAGGATGATTTAAAATGTTGTGAGTTTGGCCAGAAAGGAAGCTATGGAATGCAAACATAGAGCTGAGAGGATCTCCATTGTTGAGAAGGAACCAGAAAATCAAAGGGATGGCCTGAGGGCATCATAGGAGGCAGCAGGTTTCCACTGTTCGCAGCCTTAGAATTGCAAAGGTCAGGCACTTTGTCTTGGGGAAAGCCACAGAGCCCCATGTTCCTGAATGGTGGCAGCCTGGAGAATTTCTTCCTCAGAATCAGGGTCAGAGTGCTCAGTAATCCAGGCACTTGACCCCTACAACCAAGAGAGAAGGAAGCTTGGCTACTGCTCCAGTTGGCAGTAGAAATTGACATCATCCACATGGCATTGGGTTTAGGCACTTGCAAAATGCAGAAGCTCTGAGATTAAGACAGCTTCCACCTAGATTTCAGAAGGCCTGGTAGGCCAGGGAGTGTGCGTCTGGGAGGGCAGTGTGTAAAGCTGTGTAAAGTCTATTCAGTGGAAACCCCAGAAGTTTGGAAAGGTCAGGAACTGGCAACATCTAAGGGAAATTTCAAAGAGGAAGCAAAGTCAACCTAAGGGAGCCTAAAGAAGCCTTGGGAGCTACCACCATGAGTGCCATGGAGGTGGAGCCACATGGAGCTCACAACTCATCACAGATTGCTTTGGATGTTCCACTTGGAACTGTATGCTTTAATGTTTACCCTTCTGGATTTTGCACTGGTGTTGGTCCCAGTGTTTAGTATTCCCCTGGTGTTTGCAACTTGTGGAATGATAATGTTTATCTTATGCCTTTGAATGTTGGAAGTGTTTAACTTTTCATTTGTACAGATGCCCACAGCTAAGAGTTTGCCTTAGGTTTTGCAGGAGAACTGAGAATTAGACTTTTCAGCAATGCTGAAACTGTTGGCACTTTGGCAACTCTGAGATGACCTAAAATGTTTTTTGCATAAAGGATGTGCATGTGTCTTTGGGAGCCAGGGATGGAATATTATGGTTTATGTATAGGTGTCCCCCAAAAGCCTCGTGCAGTCATGGGGTTGCTTATGGAGTTTGTGATTGATTCCTGTGGCTGTGGATGCTGCACCTGCCCTGGGACAGGTAGTTTGCACTACTGTAAGGAACGATGAGTTGCTAGCCAGCTGTTGCCATGCCCTTTGCTCTCTGCTCTTTGCCACCAGCATGAAAGGTTTCTCTCTGCCTTGGAGCCAGAAGAATATGTACAGAAACCACAGTAACTGTGAAATAAATAAACCTTTCCTTCCTTCATTTTGGGTGACAGGAATTTGTTCCAGCAATAAAAGAAGAGTAGCCACACAGGTATCAAAAGGACTAAGATGATTGAATTTCTCAACAATGTGTGCACAGATCCAAATATTGCATTGTATCCACAAAATACACAACTGTCAAAGAAAGGAAAGGAAGGAGAGAATAAATCAAGCATTCCTACATTACCTCTCTTCTGTCAGAGGGTTCCAGGGACTTCATTTCAGGCATATAATTTGAAATCATTATAGAGATTTTAAAAAAGGAGCCACACCTTTTAATATAAGCCCAAGTGTGAGGAAAAGTTCAATCCTTTTGCATAGATGTTCTTAAAAGAGAACACTCTGGCTTTCATTTAAAAGAAGAAAAAAATCTTTTCCTAAGTTTTCTGTAAGGCATTCTGCTCCCAAGCATCTCCTGAATTCAAATGATTGGAAGGCTGTTACCTGTAAAGAGGACCAACTGGAAACACCAGTGTAGATTTGATAAAAGGAATGGGAGCAGAAGAATCTGTCACCCATTGTCAGGCCACCAAATCCAAGTGGCCAAATGATCTGTCATGAAGAGGAGAGCCTCTGATGAGGAGCCTGAAGGGATGAAAAGAGCAAAGGGGGCTGCAGAGAAGAGGACAAGAAACTAGGATCCCCAGTGAAGTCAGAAGTGATGTGGACAGGCATAAAGGCAGACAGGTGAGATCTGAAGTGGAAATGAATTATAGATGAAGTAGACACACATGACAAGCAATTTTTAATAAAAACAAAAAAATGACTTTTTATTTTTAAAAATCTTTATTAAAGACTAGCTAAATAGCTCAGTGGATTAAAGTGCCTGCAAGCAGGCACAGGGGCTGGGGGTTCAATCACCAGGCCAGCTGTGCCAGCCCCACTCCTGGGGCATACTGAGAGGGCAACTGACACTGGGCATAGTGGTACGTGTTTGTAACCCCAGCTCTTGGGAGGCTCTAAACAAGCGGATCAGTACAAGGAATCTGATCTAGTAGTGAGACCCTGAACACCCTGTAGACCTTTCCCTAAAATACTAAATAAATAAGTAAATATCTTTATTAAATCCAGCGAAGGGTGCCAGGGTGGTGATTTATTGCACTGGGAAACTCCAGAACAACCAAATGACACATTTTCTTTTACTTCTGGCAAGTAATTAGCCTCCGTATTGCTAAAGGGCCTGTCAGCAGCCTTGTCAAAGGAAAAAGCAAAACCCAATTCCTTATAAGCCGGAGGCTTCTTGCATTAGTTGTGGTTTCCTTTGCTCTTCATGGCACAATCCTTTTCTTCAGGTCTGTTCTCTCCTCCTAAGAAATGCAGAAAGAGAGAAGCAACATGCATTCACTGATGGAAAACAGAATTAGTTAAGTGGTAAGGAAAGTACACATCCCCACCGGTGGGCAACTTCTCCATGAGGATTTCCAATGGTATGTACCACAAGGGCAGCAAATCCTTGCAGCCACCCTAAGAGGTTAGGTCTGAGGCAGGGCCAGAAAGCAAACTTGCAGAAATTAACTAATTCACTCAAGAGCAGAAAGATTCTGGGACCATGACTAAATCTGGGTCTTCCAGCTCTTTCCAGTCCCTTCAGGTGCCTTCACTCATACCATCAAGAGGATGAGGAATGCAGGTATCTGACACACTTAGAAGAAATCAGATGCTTCATAAATGTTAGAACTCTCTCTCCTCCTTCTCAGTACTGATACCAGCAGCTTAAATGTCATATATATATTTGCATATGTATAGCCAGATTTGTTTTACAAAATTGGACATGAAAAAAAATTGAAATAAGGAAATTTAAGTACTTGATGGTCCTAACACTCAAAAGCAATCAGTTATGATTTTGACCTAATTTTCTTGGGCTAGAATACACTAGTGCACAGCTCCAATTTCACTTTACAAAACTAGAGTTTTACTTACACAATTTTCTTTTTCATTCCTTTTTTCCCTTCATTTTCATTTTATGTAGTTGGTACAGAGTCTCACTGCACAGATCGGATTCTTGATGATTCTCCTGTTTTTAGCCTTCCCAGCCCTGGGATTAGCGGCACATGCCACCACAGCTCAGAGCACCTGGGGGCAGGGCCAGTACAGCATGCAGGACCAGGGATTGAACCTCAGTCCCTGTGCTTGCCAAAGTAGGTGCTTAGTCCACTGAGCTATCTTGCCACCCTAAACTTCCTTTTTAAAATTTAGAAAAATAACAAATTTATTTTGATACAAGACACAATTCTTCTTGAAATTACATGATATGCTACATATAAGCATGTCATAATTTACAGTTAGACATTTGAATTAAAAGCTTGTAATAAGGTGTTACTTTATTACACTTAAAAGAAAAGAATCATATGTACACAGGCTAGACATCAGTGATTTTCATCCTTGAGTACTTTTTTCCCTAAGGTTCATTTGGCAATGTTTTGAGATAGTTTTGGCTTCCACAACTTGGAGGGAGATGCACCCAGTGTCTAGTGGGTAGAAGCCAGGAGTGCTGGTGACTCTCCTGCAGGGCCGAGGACAGGCAGCCCCAACAAATGATTATATGCATCGTGCATGGCAACAGTATTAAGGCTGGAGAACCCTGCCAAAATAAAATAAATATATGGCCACACAAAAGCTATGATAAGCACTCCTTTAGAGTTATTGTTTCTCAAGAGCATAAACATATTTAGTTCAGTTAATGTGCTTTCTTTTATTCCCTAATGTGAAAGCCACTCTTGAAATCTAAATAAAATACAATGGCCAGAGAGAGCCTAAGCTTTACTCAAAACAAATGAAGAAAGGCTGGAGGCTGAGTCCTTGGAGCTTGGCTGTGCAAATCATGCTTTCCTTTATCCAGAAACTGGGCTCCTACTGAATCTCTAACTTCTTCCAACTGCTGCTCCCTAAGCTCTACTTTGATGGGTCAAAGATACATCCAGCTTCCATGTGTCTTGATGCTGAACATACCTGTGTGATGTTTGGAAGACACTGGTAGGCTGCCATTTTCTGTTTGTCCCAGAGTCATAGTTATGCATCCATGGAGAGGCAGGCATGCACTGGCAGTATCTGATGGCACAATGGCAATGTGGTGCAATATCAGCATTGGGGCAGTAGCCAGCGCTAGTCCATGGGACCAGGGCTGACACCTGCTTCAGCAGCCATTCCTGCAGGCCAAGCCTACAGCCATGTGCATAACCTCTCCAACAACAGCATCAGCTCATAATTTCCTGGATTAAATTCTACTCACCCCTGACCCAAACCTCTCAGATCCCAACAGTGAGCATTTGTATTCATGCAGAACACAGGAAAGATTGTGCTTGCTGTAATCCCAGCAACAGCAGCCTCAACTGGGAAGCTGTTTGAAATTCAGAGTACAAAGAACCACCCTAGTCCTGCTAAACTCAGTTCTGGTAGAAGAGCCCAGTAATCTGACTGTTTCCAAGTCCTTCAGCTCATTCTGATGTATGCTGACACTTGAGAACTGCTGGATTAACAGAAACAATATTAAATCATCTTCCCATATTTGCTGGCTTTACTGTGTGCTACCATCTTTTGTAGTCATGTTTCATAAGCCACAAATACAGAACGACTAGACAGACAGACAGAATGGCCAATACTGATTCTTCTTGGGTTGAGAATGAAGTAGGAGTGGGGTGAGATCATCTGTTCGCTCCAGATGAATTTGACAAAGAATGCACAGGTAAGAACTTTTTTCTCTGCACTCACACTGAATATAACAGAAGACTGGACAGCAGAAAATATCCTACAAAAGATGGCAGATTAAAGTCTGAAAGTCAAATATAAAACTGGTGGAATAGCTACTCTACATAATCCAGAGGTGGTGATGACCCATGGGAGTACACGGTAGAATAACACATGGCCTAAAAGCTTTTGGGGAGTAAAGTACTATTTTATTTCACTTTTTTATCAAATTAAAATCTGGGTTATTGGATGTGGGATATAAAATAGCAAGCAAAGTGGACAACATTCGTGGGCCCTTAATTCTACGGTCTTAGAATCTACTAAGGAAGCCTGACAAACAATAAAATGTACCTAAAGTGCAACACAGGGAAGTATAGAGTTAGAGAGCAGAGAACGCTGAGCTCCAGAGCTGCTAGAACAAAGCACATGGCACAAGCACAGGACTGAGCAGGAAGCAGGCAAATGGGGAGTGTCAGCCCTCCCCAAAAACACGGGACTCTGTCATCTATGGACAATGCGTAGGCTCACTTTAGATCAATGTTCTCTACTCATTTTCATGTATCAGCCAAAGACCTCTATAGGTAACAGGTGTTCAACCTGATGCTCCATTCCACACAATGCTTAAAATACTAAAACATCACGTTTCTATACAGAATCTACAATTCAGACTTACTTTTCCCCTTTGTATTGAAAAGGAAATGTGATTATGTTAGGCACTTAGTGTGAAAAATCTGTCCCTGATATTAGAATAATAACTGAAAATAAATCTAAAATCTGCAATTTAGTAATCCAGACTATATGTTCACAGACAAGTAATAAGCTATCACATATTGAGGTCACATGTCGATAGTGCTATTTTTGGATCCAGAGATGATTAAGACAGTGTTAGCCAATAGATGCTTTGTGGGTGGTTGCTTATCACCACTTTACAGAGACCTG
>PVKN010030768.1:0-12656 GCA_004027915.1 Capromys pilorides
TTTTTTTTTTTTTTTTTTTTTTTTTTTTTTTTTTTTGAGACGGGGTCTTAAGGTGTAGCTCAGACTAGCCTTGAATCCTCTGTGTAGCTCAGGCTGCTGCCTCAGCCTCCCTGGTGCTGGCTTTATAGGCCTGTGCTATCATGCCTTGCTTTAATGACAGTGAGTTATTTCTTATCCATTTATGTAGCAGATGCTTCCCAACCTTTTTCTTACTACTAACAATGAAAGGCTGCCTTTGTGTTGTTAGTGTAGGTATGCCTTCATCGTGCCCCACTGGTTCTCACACACAGCGGCTCCTACCTGCGCTGCTGCTTCGCAAGGAGAGACACGTGCTTCGTAGCTGGGAGGGATCCTAGAAGCCACGCTGCCCGGCACTGAGTCTCAGCGCTGCTGCAGGACCTTGGTGAGCAGTTCCCTCTGGGTGGCTCAGTGTCCTAATCTGTAACAGGAAAGTCATTAGTGCGCTGCTGACCCTGTAGGGTTGTGAGCGTGAGCCGTAGGACCTCAGTACGTGTGGCGCTCTTGAACGGGCAAGACGGCTACGTGTCTTTGCTGTTAGGCGTCATCCAGATAATGGCCGTACAGTCTGCTGGCGTGCTGCTGACTGCGGGAGACTCTGGAAGCCCCCAGTCATTGGTGGGTGTGTTGTCACCTCCTCAGGTCACATGGGCTGTGCTGCTGGGCGTGAAAAGCGGCTTGGGAGGTGAGCTAGGAGAAGAATGCTGGCTGGACAGTGGCACTGGGCAGTGGCCCGGGGTCTGCAGAGCAGAGGAGGGGAGGTTCTGTGCTTGTCTTGGGGGCTTTAGCTGTACTCGGGAGTGAAGAAACTGGACACGGCCTTGGAGCTGAGCACTGCAGCCCGCGGCATTTCAGAGGTCACACAGGCAACTGAGCGGAGTAAACCGCTCCCCCTGCTCTGCTACCCCGTGTGCTTTCCTCAGTGTACCCCCCTGAGAATGGACTCCGGTCTTTGGGAGCTCACTGTGAGGATCAGGCGGAGGCCAGCGGTCTCCCCATCCTTCATTCTGTCGTTTTTCCAGACCTTTCCTTTGGTTGTCCTGCCTTTACGCTTGCTGTGCTGGGGTAGGGTGAGGTGGGGTGGGGTACAATACTAGGAACGAAACTAGGGCCGGGCACTGAGCTCAGCTCCACCCGCAGTTTGTGAAAAGGTTTTCTGTACAGATCGGCTTTCGCTACGTTGCCCGTGCTGGGCTTCAGCTCACGCCGCTCCTCCGCATCCTCCCGAGGTGCTGGCCTTACAGCCACTCACCACCATGTCCACGGTGGTGCCATCTTGGAGGTCTTTCTGATAGTTTCTGAGCTAGGAGGCCACTTACAAGGCACAGAGCATGTCTACATTTTTTTCTCCCATAAATAATGACATCTTTGTCCCCTCCGCCACCTCTTTTATTTTAAAGTGCTATCATTCTACTTTGTCCAGCCTGGCCTTGAGGTCCTTAGCTCAAGAAACCTTCCTGCTTCAGCCTTCTGAATAGCCCAGATCCCAGTGTGCACCTCTCTACCTGGTTCAGTTCTTACATTTTCTTATGGGCCTCTAGTTTCTTAGTGGTTTTCCTGAAATGTGTGGGTGGACTGAGGCGGGTTTGGCAAACTTCCGCTGTTAACGATGAGGTGGCAGACTGTTTTTCTTTCTTAGTTCAGCTAGCTTGGTGAGCTGCCCGTCTCACTGTCCCCCCCAGTGGCTGGCAGCGCCGGACGCTCAGCGCCTCTGTCCCTGAACGGCCCCACTTCCATCTCCTGCGCCTTAGGGCCGCATCAGTGGGGTCCCAGTGGACACGCTAGAGTTCTTGGAGTTGGCAGAAAGCGGGTGGAGTCCTTCACTCGGGAAAAATCAGAGCGCCAGGTTGCGAATCGGGAGGTTTTGATGGCACCGGTTGGGTGTCCGGAAGGGGTCTTGTTCTCCTTCGCATTCTGAATTCTCCACCTCACAGGGTTGCTTTGCTCTCCCTGTCCAATGCCTGCCATCCTGTAATCGCTTGGCCAAGGGCCTTTGCCATGACCCGGGCGGCCCCCAGCAGGCCAGCTCCGCTGTCCCCGCCACTGGCCACCCGCTCACCCGGGACGCGAGGGTGCGTTCTGCGCAGCTGCAGAGCGGCTCGGGCGCAGGTTGTCACATGCAGGAGCAGCCCTTCTGCGGCACGTTCAAGCACGGGGCAAGCAAGCCATGCTCTTCTGTCCAGGACTCTGAGGCCTGCACAGGCCCCAGCGAATGCAGGTGCTGGCAGTGACAAGCAAAGGCTTTTTCTGTTTTTTTGAAAGAATAAAATGTGCTTTTTACTTTCTGACTTAATGCAGAGATTAAAAATATGCTAAAAACATGTTTTTTTTCTTTTAAAGGCATAGAGGAGAGACACCGAGGAGCCTTCTGGTCTAGCAGAGCTAGCTTCCCTTTAAGCAAAGCGTCAGGATTGCTTCAATATTTAGGTATTAATATTCCCTTGTGGCTCAATCAGCCCTTTGAAAATGAATTTCTCTGCACTGCTGTCACAATTAAAGACAGACATGCTGAGGTGAACGGAATTTGCGTGTTTCTTAGATTGGGAGGACGTGTTGAGTCAAATGAACATCCTCTCAAGGTTAGATGATCTATTTAAATCGGTCCCAATTACCGCGCCAGGTACAATGTTTGATGAGATCCGGGGAGAGCAGACGTCTTAATCTGTGGGAGAGAAATTCTCCTCGCGTGAAGGGAAACTGGGAAATCGCAGTGAGGCGGGCGCTGTTTGTTGCTGAGGGAAAGAGTTGGGTAGATTGAGTACAGGAAGTCGCCTCAGCACGCGAGCCTCTACGGGGTGAGGGAAGGCTCTGTGGTGGAGGAGGGACGGGTGGTCTCTTGTCAGTTTGCTGTTGCTTGGGCCTTAGATGCTGAGCTTGGTGGACCCTGAGTAAGTGGCCCTGGGAAGGGAGTAGGTCGTGGGGGACTGTTGGGGTGTGGGGACCCCAGTCTTTTATGCTGGCGTGGAGTTTTCCAGGTGACTGTGAGTGGAGGAGCTGGTCTCCCATGGCCTGTCATCCACCAGGGGCCTAAGACAGCAGGGCCAGGCCCCTGTGGACCAAAGCCTAGGAAGCCAGGAGGAAGCTTTCCCCCCTTCATTTGTTTGTTGTTCTTCCTTTAATTTGTCACAGCAATGGAAGACAGGCACACTGGCTGTGCTTTTCTTCTTTGTCCTGGGATCGCATGGCGGGGTAGGGGCACTGTACCTCTGAGCTGTATTCTCAGCCCCTTTCTAGATTTTTTGTTTTGAGACAGAATCTCAGCAAGCTGCTTAGGCTGGCCCAGAGCTCATGACCCCCTGCCTCAGCCTCCTGAGTAGCACACATGTGCTCTTCTACACCTGTCCTGGTTGTGCTTCTGGGGGGCAGAGTCATGAAGTGACCAGGACTGAAAATGATGGCTGCTCTGTAGTGAGCTCCATCCCAGGAATTTGGGTGGGATTCCAGTTTTCCCTTGAAGGGTCTCAGGGCACGCTTTCCAGAGGAACTGCCCAGATCCCAGCTCCCTGAAGGCCAAGTCTCTCCGACCAAGTCACCCCCTCTGTGTCACTACTGACTGGGCCACTCTCTCTGAGTGAGAACATGGTGACAGCCCTCTCTGTAGTCTCCCTGTTCTCAGAAGCACTTTTCTAAAATTATTATCATTACTTTAATCTTTATTTGGTACAGAGTCTCACTACACAGCTCCGACTCATAGTGATCCTCCTGTCTCAGTCTCCGCACTGTTGGATTACAGGCGTGTGCTACCACACCTGGTTTTGGGGCCCAGCTTAGCAAGGGACCAGCATGGCATGTGGTACCAGGGATTGAACCCTGGTACTGGCACTTGCCAGGTGGGCGCTTAGACCACAAGCCATCTCTACAGTTCTTATCCCTGCAGCCTTAGAAATACTTCTGTTATACCAGGAAAATCACAAACTCTTTGGGCCAGCCCCGCCTCTCGGTTTTTCTACTCGCAGCCCCTCCCTGCTGCCTTTGTGACTCCAGTCCTAGTGGGCCTGGCCCCATCTTGTCACAAGTGCTTTGTGGCTTGTGCTGTACAGGGTGTTTCTGATGGATGGTCTTTGGGTGTAGACGCGGGAGCCAGGCTGCGTGTCCAGTCCTGCCCTGCTAGCCAGCCTGGGAGCTAAGGTGAGTTGCCGGAGCTTTTCTTTCTCAGTTCCCTTACCTCTGCATTGAATGAAATAATGATTCCTCTTTAAGGACACCTCATAAGTCTGAATTGAGGAATAAATGACTTAAAATATGGAAAACCTGAGACGATTGCTTTGTATTCAGCAAGCACTGTGCAGGCGCAGCTTCTGTTTTGTTACATAAAAGCCTAAAGGATCCTGTTTTCCTCTTTGGCTTTTTATGTAGCAGCTTTATCTGGTCTGTCTCCGCTGTAGTATCCTTTCTTTCTTTGTGACTTTTCACTTTCTGCCTTCCGGAAGGACTCACCCCTTCTAAACAAATCAACCCACTGCAGGTCACAATGGGGGATGCAATTACATTAGCCTCAGCACATAGAAGACCTTATTTCACCCTGAATCGCTTGGATCCATTGCCAACTGGTGCTGTATTCTCTCTGGACGTTAAATGTGTGTTTTCTACAAACAAAGACTTTCCGCTAATGTATCCATCAATATCAGGAATAATTAACGGATGCAGTGTGACTACTGAATTCTCACTCCTGGTTCTGGTTGTCCCAGGAACCAGAGAAACGATTGGGCTTTCTGTGTCCCTGGTGAGACTTTCTCGGTTCTGAAGTTTCTCAGGTTTTCTTGGCGTCTCTGACCTTGGCATTTCTGAGTTAACACAGCGGTTACTCTGTAGATTGCCCCTTCTTTTTGGTTTCTTTGTGGTTTCCTCATGGTGAGGCTCCGGTGATGCGTCAGGAGAGAAGTGTCTCCGAAGTGTTACCTCACTGCCTCCCATGGGGAGCCCACAATTTTGATTTGCTGCTGGAGATCTTACATCTTGTCCGCAGATGAAGGTAGCGTGTGCCTGGCTTCTGTGTGGTGAAGTTACTCCATTAGCCCCCTGTTATGGTTTCTGTACAGGTGTCCCCCCAAATCCTCACATAGTCTTGGGGCGGCTTCTGGAATTTGTGATTGGTTATTGTGGGTGTGGGTGCTGGGCCTCCCCTGGGGCAGGTGATTTGCATTTCAATGTAAAGAAAGAAGAGAAGTTAGCTGCTTGAGCTGCTGCTAGCTCTCTCCCTGCTCTCTTGCTCTTAGCTGCCACCATGAAAAGTTGCTCTCTGCTGTGTGCCGCTCTGCCTTGGAGCCAGCTGAATATGGACTGAAACCTCAGTAACCATGAGCTAAATAAACCCTTCCTTCCCTTATTTTGAGTGTCGGGTGTTTGTCCAGCAATGAGAGAAGAGTAACTAACACACTCCCTTTGTAGTAAGTATTTTGAGGACTGACAGTGATTATTCCAGCTTTCATTTTAATGTGTTGTGTATATTTGAACTTAGAAGTAATAATTTCATTAGTTGTTGAGGTTTATAGCAGCCCATATTTAGATATGAGGATTCCTTCTAGCTCATTCCTGTGGCCTTTTGCATATGGCCCCTTCATTGTTTGAGCCCTTATTTACTTCCTAAAGCACAATTCTAGCTTGTACCTTGCTGGACCCAGCCCTGGGCTTTTGGCCAAGGAGCCCGAACCTAGGCGTCACGCATGCTTAGAGCTCTTAGGTATTGAATGGTCACGTGTGTCTTACATGTTTGTATCTCTTTCCATAATTTCATGTATTAAAAGCCACGCATTTACTCTGGCACTGACACCTCAGTTCTGTTCAGCACCATGGGCTTCGTTTCCATCTTCTCTTTAGAGATGCGAAACTCCTTCTCCACAAAAGGAGAACCTGGCCTCTCAGTGTCTCAGCATCTCCGGAGTCTGTATTCCATCCCATTGGCGGGGCTCGGACCTCTGTGATGCCACAGAGGGTGCTACCACCCTCCCTGATGCCCGCTCTCTGCATGAGGCAGGGGGGAGCAGCCCTGCGCCAGGTGCTTGGCTGGGCAAGCGTGTGTCGGCCTGGATTTCATCCCCACCAGCTGACGCTGTGCCATCTACCGTGTTGGGTAAAGTGACTGAGTTAGTTACTTTTCCTAACTTGGTGAGACAAAATACTTGATGCCCAGAATTAAAGGGGCAAAGGGTTATTTAGCTTAGTTTGCAGAGGTTTTGGTCTGTAATCAGCTGTCTCTAAGGCAGGGTGGCCCATGGCAGGGACCAGCAGTTCAGTGCAAGGAAAACAGCAAGAGCAAAGGGGAGCCGGAAGGAAGGAGGAAAGAAGGAGGGGAGGGAAGCAGGTAGGGAGTGAGAGAGAGAGAGATAGAGAACTGGAACTTCTTTCCCTCGCCTAACATTGTATGTGGGGTACCCGCCCTAGTGCAGCCATATAGCACTTACATTCAGAATCCCAACGTTGGACCATGGACCCTAGAAGCCACTCACTCCATGACTGTGTGAAGCTTCGGGGATGGGGGGAAGCCCCATGGCTCTGCTCCATTGCCATTCTGGGGTCACTGGTGCCCGGTAGCCTGCCTTGGGGCAGAGATGCTGCAGCGGTGGCTGTGCTGCTCCCTTGAGCCAAGGGGGTTTGAGAAACATGGCTGTTGAGGGTGGAGCACTGTCTTGGTTACTTTTTACTCGTTGCTGGGACAAATACCCGACACTCAAAATAAAGGAAGGAAGGTTTATTTAGCTGACAGTTGCTGGAGGTTTCAGCCCATATTCGGCTGGCCCAAAGCTGAGTGGAACAGGGCAGAGAGCATCCAGTTCATGGCAGTGGAACAGCACCAATCGCGACACAGGCAACCGACCAACCAGGGCACAGAAAGCAACAGCCAATGTCTGTCTCTCTTTATATTACATTCAGGCTCTCTGTCTTAGCCTATGCACCTTAGGCCACACCCATAATCCCAGCCATACTCAGACCGATAACCCCATCAGTACTAAAACACATAATCCCAGTGGATCAAGAGTCAAGTAATCCCAGCAGTACTCAGACCAATAGTCCCATCAGTACTAAAACACCTAATCCCAGTGGATCATGACTCAATTCTCAAACTCTAGAAGTCCCCACCCCATGATTGCATGAGGCTTTGAGGGGGACAACTAGACACACACTATAACAAGGATGGGAAGCACTTAGCTCAGTGAGTGGGGATAAAGGCCATGGGTAGGGAAGGGTTGGAGAAAGGACCATGGGAGGCCTGGTGGAAGGGGCCGTGCCTGGTCACGGTTCCCTCAGAAGTGCTGTGTAGCCATGTCCCTGCCCTCGGGGACATGGTGACTTACGCTCACCGTCCAAGTTAAGTTGCCAGGTCATGCGGCCCTGTCCAAGGGACGGAGTTGGGAAGAGCGCTGGTCCCTGCCTGGTAAAGGGACTCTGTCACAGTCACCTGGCCTGTGACAGAGAGGCCAGCCAAGTCATTTGCCAGAGGCTCCCTTAACTATAGTCTAGGAACCAGGTAAGGGTGCAGCTGGGCTGCTGACTCTTCCTTACCGTGCTGTGTAGCTTCTGGCGAGCAGAGACTTGTGCTGCGTGTGGGTTCTTAGGGGGCACACGGGATTTGAAGAGGTTGCTCCGTTTTTGTTTTCTCTTGCCTTCTTATGCCTAGGAAGTTGCCTTTCAGAAGATGGTGTTAATCAGATAAAGCTCTTCCAAGCACCAGATGGCCTTCATTTCTTTCTCCCTGATTAGCTGTATAAAGCTAATTGTCCAACTGAGAAAGGCTTAATTTTACAGGCTGGCGGGGAGCAAACTTATTGTCTAAGTACAGCTCTGCACCCCCTCTGGCTTGCTTGCTAGAGGCTCTGCTTCAGCAGGGGCACCCGAATCTAACTCGGAAGAATTTTGGGAGAAGTTAAGATTTCTATGAGGAATCACCCCATCCTAGACAGGTATAAATACAATTCCCCTCAATTCTGCGAGCTGCGGATGCGCCTGTGTGGTTCTTGCTTCCCCTATTGAGTGTCTTCTGTGCGTTTGTCATTGTTTAAATAGCTTTGACTGACAGTGGGAGTTTGTACGGTGTTTTTCCAATAATGTCTGCATTAATGTGTTGTGGGTGGAGGTCTGGTAGTGCTGGAGACCATATTAAAAATTATAATACAAAAATTATGCTGAATTATAAATGTGCCAGAACACATTATTCTAAATAATTATTATGCTTACAAAGAAGCTAAGTGGTACTTGTTAAATCTGATTATTTAGTGCAGTAAAAAGACTATCTTTGCATTAGTGGAAAAGCCACTCTGGAGTAGGGTGGCTTCTCTGTACAGTGAAGATAATAGTGGGTCTAATCCAGGTCTAGCCATGTGCTGTGTCAGAGATGCGCTTCTGGTAGATGGTCTTAATATGATCCACATGCCTTTGTCATTTAAAATATGCAAATACAGTTTATGCTGAAATTCTATCCATTAAGAAACTGGTCGAATAGTGAAGTCACTAAAGCTTAGATTTAAGCCTTCAGGGTGTGTGTGTGTATCCTGCTAATATTTGAATTGTGAATTCTCATCACATTCCTTGTAAGGATGTGCCATTTTTAATTAAGAGTACAACGTGGTGGGGTATTCTAAATTAGGCCTGATTATAATTGCAGATGGCAATTGAGGCTTTGGGAAGCTGGTGTTTCAAACTATTCAATAAAAATTCTGTTTTAGTATTGATTTGCACAAGTTTAGCAGCGGTTGTTTAGGGGAAAACATCTTTCTTCATTTCTGTTAAACTGTCACAGCATATCCAACTTATATTAATGAGGCTCTGAAACTATTATTTTAGATTCTTTTTTAACAATGGGTCAGATAAAAAAAAAAGCTGCCCGTACAACTGCACTTAGATGAATGTGAAAAATCCATGGTAGGATTTCCAGCTATTCTCCACAGGGGCCCGGGGAGATAGTTCAGGGGCACAAGTACCTGCCTGGCAAGTGCAAGGTCCTGAGTTCGATCCCTGGTTCTGAAAAAAAAAATTTCTCCTCCACATAGTTATTGAATCACCTCAATGACAGAGGTAGCATTTATGTCACGAAGAGCACATTTGGCCACCAGTGGACCTCAGGGATCACAATTAGTGGCTGCCCTAGAGTGCCCATCTCTGGCTGGTAGGCAAGTTTGGCTTTGTGAGGTGTTGGAGAAATGGTTTGCATTGCCTGTGTGTATGGCGTATCTTTGGTGTTAGAAGTCACGTACCCGACTTTCCACCTGCGATGGGTACGTGGCCAGTAGCCCAGTGGCTCCTAGCCAGGAGTCCACGGTTTTGCCCTGTTAGTAACAGCACATTTGGCCACATCTTGTGACATTCTCCATTGTCAGAACGGGGCAGCGGTGTTACAGGCCCTCGTTAGAAGAAGCCAGGGGTGCTGCTGACCACCCTGTAGCATGCAGGACAGCCCCCACAGGGACGTTATTTGTTCCCAGGTGTCACCAGTGTAGCTGTTGAGAAGTCCAGCTATCACAGAGCCTGTAGTGCGTCTGTGGCCTTCCACTGCACAAATAGATACAGCTTCATAGTGGACCTACTGTATTTCACTGTGTGCGTGTGCGTGTGCGTGTGTGTGTGTGTGGTGTGTAGGGTACTAGGAATTGAACTCCAGACCTGGCAATTGCCAGGTGTGTGCCATGTTATTTTCTCTTCTCATTATGCTACCTGTGGGTGGTGTGTTACATCCTGCGGACTGTATGAGTATCTTTCTTTGGGCTGTGAGCACATCTAGGGGAGTGGCAGAGGGGCCACCTAGCACGCACAAGGCCCCAGGCTCCCTCCCTCCCTCTCGAGCACATTTCTGTACCACTAGGAAGTGTTTTCTGGAGAACATCAGGGCAGTCAAAGTGAATTCTGGGTAAGTCTCGAGTCAGTTCAACCGTGTGGTGAACAGAACCGGAAGTTCAAGGTCGGCCCGGAAGCGCGTTTGCCTCTGACCCCTTGGGAAACCTCATTCTGTTAAGAGTGTATTTCACCCCTTAAATATTAGTACTCATAAGTGGTCATGTTTTTTAAGAGGTGCCGATAAACACGGCGGGGTCACTCTTGCCCGCTGGGATCTGCCTGACGGGAAGCGACTGCTGCGCACAGCCGCTGTCACTTAATTGTGTGGTGTTTTGAATGCACAGCTCACCAAACTGCAGGACCAGGAAGCAGCGCTACCAGGATCGTGGAGGGACTCGTGTTGCATTTGATGTTTTTGTTGTTGCTACAGGCGTAAGGGGAGAGGAGGTCCCGGGGCTTGTACACTGCTGATAGCGACAGCTGTGGGGCTGGGAGCCCCCCTTCTTCAGGCACATGTGAAGGCAATTGAGACCGCAGTTTGCCTATTATGCGTTGGCAGTAATCTTTCAAAGAAATTTTTATGTTTCAAAATCGTGCAGCCAATAGCAGTAGCCGGTGATATATGGGGCTATTGATGTGAATTGAATTTGCAGAGGGAAAATGGGATTTGGTGGCAGCGTGGACTCGTAATGAGGCGGCCCCACGGATTTGCACGGTCAGCCTTTGTGTGCGCCCAGAGCCCACCAGGAGTCAAACGCCTTTTGTGGAGATTGTCCCGCACACCCGAGTGGTGGGGTTCCGCAGTGAGGGCTGTGGAGGATGCTCTGAATTTAAATAATCCCGGCTCTCTGGAAAGGCTGAGAGTTGAAGCTCAGCTCCGGCAACTTAGAGGCTTAGAGAGACCCAGTGTGTCAGCATGAAGCATCGGAGGCTGGGATGTGCAGCTGAGTGCACAAGTGGTTTCGCTGCGAATCTTTATTCTGATGCAGTGCTGGGAGCTGTGGATGGGCCTGGACGAATGCAGAAGGTTCGGTGGTGCTCCTCCCGGATTAGTGCGGCGTGGAAGGCTAGAATCAGATGCCGCGAAACCCCCCGCATCCCTCCTATTACCCGGAAGTGGTGTCTTCCTAGTCTTACTTCCTCATCCGTTTCATTGGGACCCTGCCCACCCTGCACTCTGTCACTCCCCTTCACCTTCCGTTGTGCCAGGGAAGACTGGGTATGTTTCTTCCTTAGGGATTGTTAGAATTATGAGTTAAGAGGATAGGATTGGAATGTAGAATTGTTGTGCGTTTCTTTTTGTCATTTTTTGTTTAGTGATACCAGGGATTGAACTCAGGACCTTGCACTTGCCAGGCAAGCACTTATTCTGCCGAGCTATCTCCCCAGCCTCCTGTTGTGTGTTTCAGTAAGCAAGCAAATGAATCTGTGTCTATCAGCCTTGGTCCCAGCATACTGCCTGGCTAGGTGGCGTTGGTGGGACGCCGACAAAGTTCTCGCTTGAACTTGAGGGTTGCTCGCTTGTGATAGCGCTGAGGCGTGAGACTCCACACAGAATTTAGTAGGGTGCTGTCTTGGTGACTTCCCCATTGCTGAGAGAGTACCCAACACCTACAGTTAGAGGAGGCAAGATCTATTTCCGTTCACAGCTTGTGGAAGTTTCAGCCCCTCATCCTCTGGTTCCAAGCTGGCATCACTGAGGAGAATCAGCTCCTGGCAGGCAGAAGGCAGCTAGCAAGGACGGACAGCTTGGCTGCCCTTTCACTGCCCCTTGCATTCGCCCTTTAGGCGTCAGCACTGTGGCCCGCCCAGGGAGAGACTTCGCCTTATCCACACCCAGAATTTGTGCAGCCAATCAGTGGATTAATGTAGTGACCACACCCCCTAGGGCCTAGCGCCACACACCCTAGGTCCTAGCCCGCATCCCCTAGGTCCTACTGTTGCACACCCTGGGTCCTAGCCCACGCACCCTAGGTCCTAGCGCCCCACACCCTATGACCTAGCACCACACCCCCTAGGTTCTAGCATCACACATCCCAGATCCAGCCATCTCAGATCAGATGGGACTAGGGCGGGCAGCTAGGCACAGCCGTGGCTGTGCATATGACCTAGCTGGCAGAGTCTGGCATTGTATGATTATTTTTTCATTATTTTCTAGACTTCTTGGAAGTCTTCAAAGTATTTCTTGGAAATCTTGAACTCCAGAGCATTTTATATACCAATAAATGCCAGATAGAGTAATGCATGCTGGGCATACAACGTTCACTCAGGCGATCTTTTACTTTTTCTTAGTAAATGCAGTACCTACACACCAAGTCTTCACTATCGTCTCGGTCTCTGTGTCTGTGTCTGTCTCTCTGTCTGCCTCTGTCTCCTCCTCTCCCCTTCCTTCCTCTTGCCTCCTCTCCTCTCCCCAAACTCCATACTCAGTGGGAAGTCTGAGAGCTAATTCCTAAATGCCAGGTAAAAAGACATTTTTTGTGCATAAGATCCTCACACCGCAGCTCTGCTTTGAGTCAAAGAGACACTTTAAAATTATAGCTGGTAGAAAAGGAACAGGGGGACTGCGAGGTTTCAGCAAGAAGACTTTGCTGTTTGCAATTAGTGCTGAGCAGAAGTTGGTGCATTTTTGTAGTTTTCTGGTGTCAATCACTTTCGGGCTATTGCTGTTTTCCTTTGCTATTATTTTTAGGTGACAGATTGCAGTGTGTATTTTGGGACCTGCTACCAGTTGTGATTTGAAAGATTATGTTGTTGGAATTTTAGATCCTGCAGGTAAGGCTCTAACTTGACTAAATGAAAGGGAGTTCAGAATCTTGTAAATTACTCTGCTCTTTCAAGAGCAAGCGTTCATCTCTGGCTTATTATGCAGA
>PVKN010030769.1:0-12576 GCA_004027915.1 Capromys pilorides
TTTGAGATTTTCCTGCCTCGGCCTCCTGTGTGCTGGGGTTGCAGGCATGAGCCGCTCTGCCAGGCTTCCTTATGTTTTTCTTTTGACACGATCTCCCTAAATTGCCCAGGCTCAGGGTGAACTTCCTGCGTCAGCCTGCATCCCGCGCACGCACACCCTTTGGCAGCAGCACGATCTTCCCTTTTTTCGGGGTTTGCAACTTCTTTGTAAATAGCCGTTTTGGAGTTCGAGCACCATTGGAGGTAGCATGTTCCCAGCGCTGAAGACGGAGCCTAAGCAGGTGGGTCCACACCCGCCCAGCCCCCAGCCAGGGGCGCCCCCCCCCCCCACCTCCGCAGACAACCGCAGACCCTGGGTCCGGCTGCAGACCCTGACCCACAGACAACAGTTCCCACTGCTCTCCCCCGTGGAGCTGCAGAGTCCCGGGGACACTGCCCACTGCGGGGCGCTACCTGTGCTTGTGCGTGGGACAGGTGCGCTTTGGGGAAGAGCCCAGGCTGCCTGGAAGAGGCCCCCTGATGGGCGTGACTTTCCTCCTGCAGCCCCTGCCCGACGCCTACGAGGACTTCATGCGGCGTCACCTGCAGTATTACGGCTACTTCCAGGGTAGCACAGGCAAGTCCAGCGCGCGGTGCGGTAGTCCCGGGGTAGGGCAGACGTGTGCGGAGCAAGAGGGCATGGCAGAGTCCTTGTCACAGTCCACTGTCAGTGCTTCAGGAGGCGTGCTGAGCTGCCAGCTTGATCGGCGGTGCTGACCGCCCTTCCCTGCTTCTTCATCGGGTGCCCGACACCGCTGTGGTCTCTTCGCCGGTCTTTGCACCGCTGCCTCCCTCATCTCTCCCCTTGAATTTACTACTTGCAACACTCTTCCTGCCTCAGACTCCAGCTTATTTTTGTTGCTAAGTTTCCAACTTTTTGGTGGTAGGGGAAGATCAAACTCAGAACCTTACACCTGGGGCCAGGGAGATAGCTCAGTGGAATAAGTGCTTGCCTGGCAAGCGAAAGGTCCTGAGTTCAATCCCTGGTACAAAAACAAAAAACAACCTAACATTTGCTAGGCATGTGCTTATGCCACTGAACTATCTCCCCAGCCCAGTAGTTTCCAAGTTTTGAATGTAGTTCTCTTGTGTTGACACATTTTGCAGTTCAGGGTCTGGCTCTGTAGTTCAGGCTGGTTTTGTACTCACTGTGTTGCCCAGGCTGACCTCGAATTGGTGGTGTTCCGCCTGCCTCAGCCTTCCCGTGCTGTGGTAACAGGCGTGCACTATCAGGCACAGCGATTACTTCGTTTCCTAAGTGATTACAAGTTTGCTCAACTGCCAGTTTGCTAGATGGCGCCGACGGCCCAGGACAGGTGGCCGCCAGCTGCTCTGCTGTCAGCACCTTCCTTGGGTTTGGTTCCAGCCCTGCGTCTCCCAGCTCCACCACGCTGCTCCTCGGCTCTGTGCCTGCTTGCTCCTGTAAACTGGGGCACCATGTGGGGAGCAGGCTGCTTGGGTCCTGGGGCCGGGGCCGGGCACTCCTAGCTCGGGCACCCACCTTGGCGCGGACACAGCATGGCCGACACTACTGTTCCTAGCGCAGAGTGGTGGCCGGGCCAGCTCCACCTTCCAGCAGCAAGGCCAACAGACCGCATGCCTCGGAGATGGGGCGCATGGGACGTGCAAGGGCCTCCGAGAGCAGAAGCTGGAGCGTGAGTAGCTGGCCAGCCCCCTGCCTGCAGTGGTGTTCCGGGAGGGGCCAAGAAGGACCTCGCTGAGAACGAAGCTCTCCGTGCTTGGCGGTGTCGCATGCTGTGACCCCAGATCTTGGGAAGTTGAGGCAGGAAGATCACTGTGAGGTGGAGGCCAACCTGGGCTCCATAGCACGACCCTGTCTCAAAGCAAACAAACCAAAGTTTTATGTACTTTTTTTTTTTCTTAAGGTGCTGATGGTTTCCTCTCTGGGCACCTAAGCAGAAATGAAATAATAACACAGAGAAAGAGGGCCAGACGTGTTGCTCAGTGGCAGAAGCGCCTGCCTGGCAAACACAAGATCCTGAGTTCAGGGCCTAGGAGATGGCTCAGGGGCACAAGTGCTTGCCTGGCAAATGCAAGGTCCTGAGTTTGATCGATGGTTCTGCCAAAAAAAAAAAAAAGATCCTGAGTTCAATTCCTGGTCCAAAAAAAATGACAAAGGAAGAGCAGGGTATAATAACCAGGATTGCCACCCTAGTAATGTTGAGGGGTCTCCAGTGCTCCCCCACCCCTAAAAGGCACACTGGGTCTCTTGTGTAACCCTCTGTTCAAAAGTCTTGGAATCATAAAACAAAGAAAAGCCTGCAGTTCAGGGTCTGGAGGCCTTTTACAAAGCTTTACTCTAAAGCTTTGTATTTATACATTTAATAGACTGCTATTATTATTATTATTATTATTATTATTATTATTATTATTTGGCAGTATTGTGATTTGTGTGTGTGTGTGTGTGTGTGTGTGTGTGTGTGTGTCTTTTTGAGACAGGGTCTCCCTGTGCAGTTCAGGCTGGCTTTGAGCTCACTTTTGTTGCCCAGACTGGTCTCAAACTCGCACTGATCCTCCTGTCTCAGCCTCCCCAGCGCTGGGATTACAGTTGTGTGCCACCATGCCCAGTTTCGGGGGCCGGCACAACATGCAATACCAAGAATTGAACCCTGGTCCTTGGGCTTGCCAGGCAGGCACATAGGTTGCTGAGCTATCTCCCCAGCCCCTATGTTCACATTTTATAATTGTGAATCTGTCATGCTTACCTGACCTGCTCCTCTGAGGACAAACAAACCCACACATCCATGCTGACATCGCTTTGTGTCGCACATGCATAGCCAAGTCCCAGGAGAAAAATCACCCCTCACCCTCCTGCCTCTCCCTTCTTCCCGAAGCTCCGCGGACGCTGGTACCCAGCTCCCCAGCAGTCAGGACCAGACAGCTCCTCTACGACAGTGACAAAGTGGACAGGGTGGCCCCTCGGCTCCGCGAGCCCCGTGAGCTCTTCCCCATCTTCTCCAGCTGGGGTCCCACGCAGGCACCGCGCTGGCCCATTGAGTGTGAGGTCCTCCAGGAGAACGTCCAGCACATTGGTAAGGGGACAGTGCCAGGCTGGCTGCACACCTGTTCTGGAGAGTGGGGAGCACCAGCCCCAGGTGCTCGGCTGTGCCTGTGGTGGCCATGAGGTGCCTCCTAGAGCCCCAGGTGCACGCATCCTTAACGCTGTTTTCTATGTTTTCTACGTGGTCTGCCTCTATACTAATGTGCACAGATAAGTTGTATTTTTACAGTCTTGGTGTAATGGGTGAAGCCAGCCTGTATACGCCAGAAGAAGTTTTAATATTTGAATTTACTGTAGTCTTTTACGGGAATAGTTGGGCTTATTTTATGACAGGAAGCAACCGTATCTGCGAGCTCTTGGTGTAAGCAGTCTTTGTTTAATTTTGGGTTAGGGGGGTCTTCGTTTTTTTATTTTTGGTCATTTTGAGACAGGGTCTCACTGTGCAGTTCAGGCTGAACTTGAACTCACTGTGACCCTCCTGCCTCAGCCTCCTGAGCACTGAGATGACAGGCACATGCCACCATGCCTGGCAACACTGTATAAACTTGTCCAAAGGGTCCTCAGAATGTTTATGGCAGGAAACAAGACATTATTAACTTAGGAACACACCGGAAGGTGCATGAGACTGGCTTGGCTTTGGCCAACTGGTCGTTTGATAATTACTGCAATTTCATACCAGTCCCAGTGGTCCCTTTTCTACTGTCTCTCATTGTACAGTGTACCTTTTCTTTTTTTGAGGGCGGGGGGGCTACAACTCGGGACTTTGCATTTGCCAGGCAGGTGCTTATGCTGCTGAGCTATCTCCCTGGCCCCTTACTGTGTATTCCTTTTTTTTTTTTTTTTTTTTTAATTTTAGGGCGCACGCCACCACACCCAGTCTCTCACTGTGTACTCTTTAAAATGTCTTCTTCCAGAGTGGATCCCACCAGAGCCAGAATATTTCTACCAGCCAACAGGAAAGGAAAAGGTACCCAAAATTGTCGGCGAGGAGAGAGGAACAGTTGTCTATCAGTTACAGCCAGGTAGTGTCACCACCCTGGGGCACAGTGAGGGATTTGTTATGACAAAATTACCCAACACCAGCCAGGCATGGTGGTGCACGCCTATAATCCCAGCACTTGGGAGGCTGAGGCAGGAGGATCAGTGTGAGTTCAAGACCAGTCTGGGCTACAAAAGTGAGCTCAAGGCCAGCCTGAACTGTACAGTGAGACCCTGTCTCAAAAAGACTAAATAAATAAATAAATAAATTACCCAATACCTCATTTCCATAAGAAAAGTGATTTTTTTTCTTTTGTTTTTTTGAGTAGGGTCTCACTATGTACTTCAGGCTGGCCTCAAATACATGGTTATCTTCCTGCCTCAGTATCCCAAACATTGTCTTTTGTTCTGTGTTGTTTTTTTTTTTTTTTTTTTTTAATTTTATTTATTTATTTATTTGTTTGCTTGTTGTGTTTGCTTGTTTCTTTATTTATTCATTTTGTGGCTGGCTCAGCCTGCCCTGGTGGTGGCGCTGGCGCAGCATGTGGTGCCGGGAATCGAACTGCAGTCCCCGCAGTTGCCTGAGCCCTCCTAAGCAGGCGCTTTAGACCACTGAACCATCTCGCCGGCCCTGTGTTGTGTTTTTTGAAACAAGCACTGACTGTGTAGTTCACGCTGGCCTCAAATTCTCAGCAATCCTCCTGCCTCAGCCTCCTAGGATTATAGGCTGTGATTATAAGGTCAAAAAAAAGTGATTTTAAAAATCCATAATCTGGGGCTAGGGAGATAGCTCAGTAGAATAAATGACTGCCTGGCAAGCACAGAGTCCTTAGTTCTATCCCTGGTACCGCAAAAAACAAACAAAAAAAAAATCCATAATCTGGGCTAGCCAGATAGCTCAGCGGACTAAAGTGCCTGCCTTGGAAGAGTGCGGCTGGGGTTCAGTCCCCAACGTGCCATGCCGGGTGGGGCACACTGAGACAGTGATCGAGGCTGAGCATGGTGGTGTGCACCTGTAATCCCAGTGCTTGGGAGGCTGAAAACAAGAGAATCACTAAGAGGCTGATCTATGTAGTGAGACCCTGTACACCCTGTGGACCTTGTCCTAAACACATTTTTTAAAAAATCCATAATACACCAGGAAGATAGCTCAGTGGTATAAATGTCTTTCTGGAAAGCACAAGGTCCCAAGTTCAATCCCTGGTACAGCAAAAAATAAAAAATAAATAAAAACAGCAGCATAAGCACCTGCTTGGCAAGTGCAAGGTCCCGAGTTCAATCTCAAGTACCAAATAAATAAATACGTAAATAAATAGGGCCGGCAAGATAGTCCAGTGGGGGCCGGCGAGATGGTTCAGCGGTCTAAAGTGCCTACTTATGAAAACTGAGGCAACTGCAGGGACTGCGGTTCGATCCCCAGCACCACATGCTGCACCAGCCCCACCCCCAGAACAGGCTGAGCCAGCCGTTAAAATAAATAAATAAATGCTAGCTTAGTGGTCTAAGCACCTGCTTAGGCAAGCACAAGGACCGGGTTTCGATCCCCAGCACCATATGCTGTGCTGCCCCCACCCCCTCATCCCCACGTGCTGAGCTACTAGAACCAAGTATGGTAGCGCTGGCCTGTAATCCCCGCACTCCAGAGGCTGAAAACATATAGAGTCCGAGCTGCATAGCGAGACCCTGCACCAAAAATACAAAAATTAAGAATTAAAAATCCATAATCCAGGGGCTGGGGAGATAGCTCCGTGGCACAAGTGCCTGCCTGACAAGTGCAAGATCATGAGTTTGAACCCCAGTCCTGCAAAAAAAAAAAAAAAAAAAAAAAAAAAGATCCATAATCCAGTGGTAACACATGACAGCAAACCCCATACTTGTCTGGAAGAGATAATTTATCATCAAATTACACATTTTTAAAATCTTTGTTTGGTTGGTTTTTTGTTTTTATTTTTTGAGACAGGGTGTTGCCATGTAGTCCAAGCTAGTCTTGAACTCATAGAAACCACCCTGCCTCAGCCTCTCCAGTGCTGAGATTACAGGTGTGTGCTACCCCATGTCTAGGTTCTGTTTTTGTTTTGTTATAGAAAAAGATTTCAGATGTTTTCAGATACTCTATAGGAAGTAGTTGAAGTAGCATTTGTTTAATTCCACTGAATTAAGAAATGACTTTTCTTATGGAAAATAGGTGTATGCTAAATTTTTTTTGCTAATATTATTTTAACTTAAGCATTTAGAGCCAGGCATGGTTCTGCACCCCTGTAATCCCAGCACTCTGGGAGGCTGATAGGTAAGTCAAGAGTTCAGACTCAGCCCTAGCAATTTAGTGAGACTCTTCTCTCAACATGAAAAGTATATAATTGGGTTGGGTTGCAGCCCACTGTGAGGGCACTGGGTTCGATTCCCAGCACTGCAAAGAAGGGAGGAGGAATTAGATGGAAACAAACAGTATCTGAGATGCCAGGAAAAACATGAAGCAAAAGGAATTGCTCCAAGCCCCTCAAGAGGACTCCAAAGTAGTACATTGTTGAAAATCAAAAATGCCAGGCTGAGCTTGGTAGTACACACTCGTAATCCAGCATGTGGGAGGCGGAGGCAAGAGAATCGAGAATTACCAAGAGTTTGGGTCAGCCAGGGCTACACAGTGAGTTCAAGGCCAGCCTGAACCACATAGTGAGACTCTGTCTTAAAAATAAAATAAAGGGCCAGCCAGATAGCTCAGTGGACTAAAGCACCTGCCTAGAGTGCAGCGCTTGCGTTCCAGCCCCACCCGTGGGGCACACTGATCCAGCAACTGAGACTGGGCTTGGTGGCCTATAATCCCAGCTCTTGGAAGGCTGAAAACAGGAGAATCACTGAGTCCAATCTACATAGTGAGATCCTGTAGACCCTGTAGTAAAATTAAAAGAAATAAAATGAAATATAAAAATAAAATATAAGGGCCGGCGGGATGGTTCAGTGGTCTAAAGCGCCTGCTTGGGAGGGCTCAGGCAACTGCGGGGACTGCAGTTCGATCCCCGGCACCACATGCTGCGCCAGCGCCACCACCAGGGCAGGCTGAGCCAGCCACAAAATGAATAAATAAAGAAACAAACAAACACAACAAGCAAACAAATAAATAAATAAATTAATTAATTAAAAAAATAAAATAAAATATAAAATAATAAAATATAGAGGGAGCTGGGGATATAGTTCTGTAGAATAAGCACCTGCCTGGCAAGCACAGGGTCTTGAGTTTAATCCCCAGTACCACCAAGAAAGAAAGAAAGAAAGAAAGAAAGAAAGAAAGAAAGAAAGAAAACATATGAAAACAAAATAATGCTGGGCATGGTTGCACAGGTTTATCATCCCAGAACTTGGGAGGCTGAGGCAGGAGGATCCCTGCTAGTCCGAGGAAAATTTGAATATTCCTGTCTTTCACCAGAACAGTGTTGGCAGGGAGCGGGCTCTGCACCTGTTCACTGGCTGCCTGAACCTGGCCTAAGGCATCTCTCCTCTGCAGTGCCCACGGAAGGCACCTGCTTCACCAGCTCCCGCGTGGGTGGCAAGCGCGGGGCCATCCAGCAGCTCGCGGTGTCCCTGAGTGGCCCAGAGGACGACACGCTGCTCTTTGAGTCAAGGTTTGAAAGCGGCAACCTGCAAAAAGCCGTGAGAGTGTGAGTCCCCCAAGGGGCCCGAGTCCCCTAAGAGGCCCGAGGCCCAAGCTGTCCTCAGGAGTGAGTGCAGGAAGGAGGGGTGTCTCGGATCAGAAGGACGGATGGGGGGCCTGGCCTGTACCTCCCTGGAATGGCCATTAGCTGCATCATCTTTTCGGCTTGTAGAAGGAAACAGAGCTTAAACGTGTATGAAGAAAAACGTCATCTGCAGTGGTATCTACTACTAACCAGGAGTGGTGGCACGCACCTGTAATCTCAGCGTTCTGGAGACTGAGGCAGGAGAATCTCTGTAGTGAGATGCTGTCTCAAAAATTATAAATAGACAGGGGCTGGGGAGATAGCTCCGTGGCACAAGTGCCTGCCTGGCAAGTTCATGAGTTCAAACCCTGGCCCCGCCATACATACATACATACATATATATATATATAGACAAACCAAGAAGGAGGGCAAATGTGCGCTGCAGCCCGGCTTTCTGTGCGGCGGGATGTGGCTTTTGAAGGGAAGGGCGCGCCGGGGCCCGGGGCGGAGGGCGGAGGCGGTGCCCGAGAGCTGTGGTCTCCTCCGCGACAGGGACGCCTACGCGTACGAGCTCACCCTGCGCCCCGACCTCTACACCGCCCGGCACACGCAGTGGTTTTATTTCCGCGTGCAGAACACGCGGCGCGGCGTGCCCTACTGCTTCACCATCGTCAACCTGTGCAAGCCGCGCAGCCTGTACGCGGCGGGGCTGCGGCCGCTGCTCTACTCGCAGCGCGACGCCGCCAGCCGCGGGGTCGGGTGGCGCCGCGAGGGCGGCGACCTCCGCTACTTCCGCCGCGGCGCCGGGGGCGATGGCCGGCCGTGCTTCGCCCTGACCTGGACGGCGCGCTTCCCGCACGACCGCGACACCTGCTTCCTGGCGCACGGCTACCCGTACACCTACTCGGACCTGCAGCGCGACCTGCGCGCCGTGGTGCGCGACCCCGCGCGGTCGCGCGTGTGCCGCCTGCGCGCGCTGTGCCGCAGCCTGGCGGGCAACCCCGTGTACCTGCTCACCGTCACCAACCCCGGCGCCGGGCCCCGCCGCGCCGCCGCCGCCAAGCGCGCAGTGGTGCTGAGCGCCAGGGTGCACCCGGGCGAGAGCGGCGCCTCCTGGGTGATGCGCGGCTTCCTGGACTTCATCCTGGGCGGCTCCTCCGACGCGCAGCTCCTCCGGGACCTCTTCGTCTTCAAGGTGGTCCCCATGCTGAACCCCGACGGCGTGATCGTGGGGAACCACCGGTGCTCGCTGGCCGGCCGGGACCTGAACCGCCACTACAGGACCCTGCAGAAGGACTCCTTCCCCTGCGTCTGGTACACCAGGAACATGATCCAAAGGTGCGGCCCCCGGCGGTGCGCTCCGAGTTTGCTTCCTGGCTGCTCCGAGACAAGTCTCGCTATGGAGCGCAGGCCAGCCTTGAACTCCCAACGACCCTCCTGCCCCAGCCTGGGAGGGCTGGGATCATACGCGAGCGTCCCCCGAGCCCGTGGCGAGGTTGCATTTTTCCTAGGAGAAAAGGCGTCCACAGCTGCACCTGGAGGGCAACTCCCAGGTGCCCACTGGGGCCGCGTCCCCCGCTTCCCACCGCAGGCTTCTGGAGGAACGCGAGGTTCTCTTGTATTGCGACTTCCACGGCCACAGCCGCAAGAACAACGTCTTCATGTACGGCTGCAGCAGCGACGACCACAGGCACTGGCTGCACGAGCGCGTGTTCCCGCTCATGCTAAGCAAGAACGCCCCGGACAAGGTGAGCCCCAAGGCGGAGCCAGGCCCTGCACCTTCCCAGGTGCAGCTGCTGAGCTCAGCTCCCGTTCTTGACTTCCTGAGCTAGGGTCTCACTCTAGTCCAGGCTCGCCTTGACCTACTGAGAGGGCCACTGGCACGCCCCACCTTGCCCGTCCACATCTCTCAGAATCTGTGTCTCATGGAACACGCTTTAGGAGGAAAGCCATGCCATGTAGACCACCAAGGAAACCGTCTCGCTGAGTGGCCATGAATCTTAGACATCTTCCTTCCACCGAGTGTGCCTAGCAACAGCATGGTTGGGGTTCTCTTCAGTTCTCTTTTCACAGCTGCAATTTTAAAGTCCAGAAGAGCAGAGAAGGCACAGGCCGTGTGGTGATGTGGCGCATGGGCATCCGCAACAGCTACACCCTGGAGTCCACCTTCGGGGGCTCCACGCTGGGTGAGTCCCGAGCTTCCCACTCTAGGCCTGACGCCTCCGGCCTGCTGCAGCTGGAGGGAGGAGCAGAGTGCAGGGCTGGGCGCACCCGGCGTGTCTGGGCTGCAGTCTCGATGAGATAGCATGGTCAGGTGTAGGACAGGTTCAAGGCCTGGATCCAGCAGGTGCAGGTTGAATCCTGTGCCACATGAAAGCTTTGCGAGCGGGCCAGCATGATAGCTCAGCAGTCTAAAGCGCCTGCTTAGGCAAGGTTATGCAAGTGCAGAGGACCTTGGTTCGATCCCTGGCACCACATAGAGCACCAGCCCCACCCTGAGGGTGGGGTGAGCTGAGAGAGAGGAAAGGAGAGAGACAGAGAGAGGGCATGGTGGCATGCGCCTGTAATCCCAGTGAGAACTTGGGAGGCTGAAAACAGGAGGATCACTATAAGTCCGATTTGTATTCTGAGACCCTGTACTAAATACATTTAAAAAAAAACCTTTGTGAGCAGGGAGAATTCCTTGGCCTCTCTGATAGGTTCTGGCCTTAGTATAAATTGCTAAGTCATTATGGTGGTCATCTAATATGGCTGAACCCCTTACAACAAAAGCCCGTCTTTCCCAAGACCACCTCCCCACTTCTTCTCCAACTCAGTCCAGGGTGCAATTTCTTTTCACCTTTCCTGTCACCTCAGAGAAGACCCCAAGCGGCTCCTCAGGTGTATCTAAACAGCCCCCTCAAGCTCCACCCCTGGCAAAAGGCCATAAAAGCCTCAGCCTCTCTTTGTTCCAATCCAGAGAATTCCTCATCTTCCCCTGATTCTGTGTCCTCAAAGATAACAAAGCCCCTTTCCTTTTTCCTTCTGCCCGTTTCTCTGCTGTGCCGGGCGCCTGAATAAACCTATCACTCTCCAGACCTAGTTTTCTTTTAACTGCCAGTGACAAGCAATGACACAGCAGTCACTGTAAAAATGCTCTGTTTACTGTCAAAAGATTCTTCTACTACCAGGCATAGCAGGCTCACATCTGTAATCCCAGCACTCAGGAGGCTGACAGGAGGCCGCAAATTCAAGGGCAGCCTGGACTCCACAGGGAGACCCTACCTCAAAAAAATCCCCACATAGAGACTTCCCAGATGAGGCAAGTATTTCTCCTGCAGGCAGTAGAAAAGACACTCACCTTACCACAGAGGACCTGAAGGCGCTGGGACATCTCTTCTGCGACACCCTCCTGGATTTCTGTGACCCTGACCAAACCAAGGTAAAACACGCCTCAAGAATGTGATCAGTTCCACAGGGCGGGGGCAGCCAGGAGGACTCTACATGAGCTTTAATTCTTTTGTTTTTGTTTTTTGGTCTTTTTGAGACAAGGTCTCGCTATGCAGTTCAGGCTGGCCTCGAACTCACTTTTGTAGACCAGGCTGGTCTCGAACTCACACCAATCCTCCTGCCTCAGCCTCCCAAGTGCTAGGATTACAGGCATGTGCTACCACACCTGGCATGAGCTTTAATTCTTAATTTTTCCCTGGATTTCTTATCATGAAAGAAAATCTGAGTGCCCCAGTGTGGCCAGTTGGAACCATAAGATTTCAGCCCAGGACCTTGCACTGCCCTGCAGGTGCTCCCCACTGTGCTACACCCTGTATCAGAACAACTCTGGGGCCAGGGAGATAGCTCAGTAGAATAAATGCTTGCCTGGCAAGCACAAGGTCCCGAGCTCAATCCGGGTACCACACACACACACACACACACACACACACACAAAAGAACAACTCCAGTCTAACTTTGCTTCCTTGCTGCTCATAAAAATAAAATGGATCAGGGCTTCACATTACTTAAAATCTTAGCTGCAGCTGGAGGACAGAGCTCGGCTCGCTCACACTGTCCTTACAGCGCTTCAGCCTCCCAGCCTGCATCATCTACCTGTGGCCGCACCCTTAGCAACAGGTTCTACCTGCTACTGTCGGTTCCCAGCAACTAGCTTCAAGCCTTGCAGCATCTATTCAGTGCTTTTTTGAGTGTTTTGAGTCAGGGTCTCATTATGTAGTCTAGCTGGGCTCAACTCCCAGCATTCCTCCTGCTTCAGCTTCCCAAGTGCTGGGATTACAGGTGTGCACCACCATGCCTGACTACTTTGGTGGTTTTTTGGGGGGTTCCTTGTTCTCAATATTTTTTTTTTTTTTTTTTATTTATTTGTTTGCTTGTTGTGTTTGTTTGTTTCTTTATTTATTCATTTTGTGGCTGGCTCAGCCTGCCCTGGTGATGGCGCTGGCGCAGCATGTGGTGCCGGGGATCGAACTGCAGTCCCCACAGTTGCCTGATCCCTCCTAAGCAGGCGCTTTAGACCACTGAACCATCTCGCCGGCCCCCTTGTTCTCAATATTTGATGATTGCATAAACAGATATCAAAAGTAGTCCTGCTCTTCACTACAACAGTTCACTCAGTGTCTAGCAGAGCTTACCGAGCTCGTACACCAGGAAATCCACAAGAAACTCAGTGAGCTTGGACAAGATATGACCATGGAAGAAAGTTGGAGAGACGTCCATTTATCTGACATTGAATCCAGGTAAGGATCCTTCTTCAAGGAAAAAACAATGGATTTTATTTGCTTTGTTATTTATTTATTTATTGTGGAACTGGGGATTGAACTCAGGCCCTTGCTCTTGCCAGGCAACTGTTTATTCTACTGAGCTATCTCCTCAGCGC
>PVKN010030770.1:0-12652 GCA_004027915.1 Capromys pilorides
TTTTTCATAGTGTGGCCTTTTATGGTTTGTGTCTAGTTGTCCCCCCAAATCCTCATGTAGTCATAGGGACAGGCTTCCAGAGTTTGTGATTAATTCATGATCCAATGCTGGGATTATGGGTGTGAGTGCTACACTTGCCATGGAGTGGATCTCCTGAATACAATGTAAGCCAGGAGAGAGGCTTGCTAGCTGCTGCTCTTCCCTTTGCTCTTGCTGTTTTGCTATTTTCTGCTTCCATGAACAGCTACCCTCTGCCATGTGCCACTCTGCCTTGAAGCCAGCTGAGTATGGACTGAAACTTCCACTAACTGTGAGTTAAATAAACCTTTGCTTCCTTAACTTTGGGTGTGAGTTATTTTGTTTCAGCAATGAGAGAAGAGTTACTGAGACATAGTCCAAAGTGGAAGCCAGGTCTTGCAGGCTCGTGTTTCCCATTTAACCATAAACCTTGGAAAAGAATGAACAGTCATTTGCTGAGTTTTGCTAAGGAGTGTTCACTATTAAATGTCTACTGTAACTGCCAGGTACTTGAATGTGTTTCTGGAAAGACCAAGTAAGAGCTATGCTTCTATGACTTTGTATTTCACCTGAAAATGCTTTGTCTATGGTTCCTTCTCACCTTTCAGAGACAAAGAACATGTCTTGCATATTTTTTGCATTGCTTTTCTTGTCTCAGCTTCCAACTTGATTTCTGGACTTGAATGACAAATATGAAGTTCCTAACACATCTCCAAACACTGATGCTGGAAACCCCATATGACCTCAGCAAGGAATCTCGTCAGTGACCCATTACAGCTGGAACAAGGTTCCCTGCTGCTGTTTCTGGGGTTTGTCACAGCAATTCAGGTATCAGATTGATCCTGTGCTCCTCCCTTACAGAGCACTTGTGACCTTACACCATCACAGTAGCGGGGCATCAGAGGGATGTCACCAGCATCTTGTGGCTTTTAGGTGGCTCAGAAGCTTGGGCGTCCCTGTGTGTTGCTATTGTCAGAGCTGAGAATCTGGCCACTCCTGGGACAAGTCAGTGGTTTTCATTTCCTTTGATGGTTTAATATCATGAACATCCCAATGTAAACTTCCTTTGTCCTCCACATGTACAGAGACCCCAGCTTCATGATAAGATCAGGTCACACAGCTTTTATTTGACTCCCCTTAGAACTGATCCAAAATTTCCTTAATTACATTTTCATAATTACATTTTTTAATGTACTGGGATCAGTATATTCAGGCAGCTTAGGCTAATTCCATCTATATTTTTCAGTCCCCTTCTATCACTGTTACTTTGATCTACTTTCCATGGTTGATCAGTGAGCAGTCACTGTGTGACCTTCCACAGTATGGAATCCATACCAAAGAGCACAGGTTGCTTTAGGCTGAATCCTGCCTGGGACTGGCTAAGACGTCTTAAGCAGTTCACTTGCTTCATTCTGATTTTTCCCCATTTGTAAAGTGATGGTGGTAACAAAAGAATCTACTTCTTAGGGTTGCTCTTAAGGTAACATTGGCATAAATGCATGTAAAGCTTTATGAACAATGCCTAGCAAATAAATTATATAGGTATTAGTTATGATAATTAATACTGAAAGGCAATAAGCTTCTTCATATCAATTAGGTCTTATAGTCATAGATGATCAAACAAGTGACATGCAGTTGTCTTAGGTGGGACATCTTCCAAGCAGCCAACATTCTATAACCACATGACCTAGATTCAAAGAGACAAATTGGACCATCAGAGTAAACTTATGAAATGGGCAGCCAAAGTTCTAGCCCATTAACCAAGAGGCTGAGCATAAAGATAATTATAATAACTCAGAGGAGGGGCAGGTAACATGGTCCCAAGTGAGAAATGAAGTCATGAAGTTCAAAGAAGTCAACTGGTTGAGAGTGGAGAATAGGGTGCATACATAAATTCATCCATGCACTTTTGTGTGCACATGTGGACACACACACACATACACACACACACACACACACACACACACACACACACCCAGCTCCTGCTGGAAACTTTCTGTATCTAGCTCATCTGTATACATAAACAATACTCATGAAACTCCTATAAAATCCTCTTTTTTAGAGACAACTGGAGCAATGCTTAGGTCCTTGAAGTCCAAAGAAACTACGAAATAGCAACACACAGTTTAGCAGATAGATGCTCTGTTGGCAGAGGCCAGGCAGAGGGTGGCACTGAGAATCAGGCAGAGGCCAATTATGCAAGGCTTGGTTAATCCTCCTGAGTATCACTGAATGTGACTTCAGGGTTTAAACAGGTGAGGCATATCTGATCTACTGTCATCAGTTCTGTAACATCACACAAGTAACCATGCTAAGGGTAAATTCGAAGGGTAGATAGGATAAGAAAAAAGAGGCCACAAAGAAACCTCTGTCATCATTTTGGCTGAAGCTAATCAGAACCTGAACCAAGTAATCATGGTTGAAATAAACAGAAAGACACAGACAAGGAGGACATCCAGGGCCTCGTGGTTTGGTGTGGGTTATAAGGAAGCAGCTGGAGTCTTTAAAAGTTTCTGGTTTGAGTGCTGGGATAGACAAACTAGGAAACCATTTGGAAGCTAACGACTGAGAGGTTAGCCTTGGCCTTTGATGAACATGAGGCATTAAGTGGAAATTCATGTGAAGATGTCCTAGTGTGTCTGAATGTGTGATTACAGAGCACAAAGAATCACACAGAAGCAAAGAATCTGAGAAAACAGATTCAAAAGTCTATACTTTAAAAGTGATAGCTGAGAGAAGGGCTTCAGAGAAAGTCATTCAGGCGAGTATAAGTGGTGAGAGAGAGTGTCAAGTTGATAGTTGGGGAGCACCAGCACCAACACGGGAAGCAAGCAGAATGAATTTCCCCATGAGTCACGGACAGGACAGACAGAGAGATGGAAGAGACCCAGGGGACTGCATGTGAGCAAGGCTTTTGGCAACAGGAGAGGAAGAAATCTCAAGGTGAACAGAGTATCCTGGCAGTATCAGGTACAGAATAAAGATATGATTGAGGGACATAAAAAGCATCCATGAAATATGACAACAGGAAGACTATTAGAGATCAAGGCTAAAACAGTAAGAACAAAAGAAAGATGGCAGTAGGTTAAAGTAGGAAGGGGAGATGAGGTAAAAAAAAAAAAGTGATGATGTGATCCAGCTATAAAAGAAAGAAAGGTGAAGAGAATGGGAGATCAAATGAAGACCATTTACTTGTACGTTAAATTCGTAATAGAATTGGTGCATTGATGAACTGAGTTAGCAAAGGGAAGTTAGTGGTACAGGAAAAAGAGGTCAAGGGTACCCAGGCGCTTGGTGAGGAGGCAGGAGAATGTAGGGTCCTGGCACCGATAGAGGGATTAGCCTTGGATAGCGTGAGGAACAGTGCTTCCATGGAAACAGCAGGAAAAGAGGTAAAAATGGGAGAGAGCAAAGAAGAGTTAGCAGCTAAGGATTCTGCAAGTTGAGTGATTTGTATCTGAGAAGCTGATTTTCTCAGTGTTTTAGTAAGAGGGACCATATGCTGAACATTGGAAGAAAGGCTCTGCTACGATTGGCTTGGGAAAAGATGGGGAATGATAGAAAATAAAAACTGCATAGACTAAGCAAATGATTGAACAGGAACTTAAAGAACTGTGGGGCCAAAGATTCCCACTTGAATTTGAAAGATTCTGATGGATGGTGGTGTCAACTCATGAGGCCATTGTACTATTGGAGCTGGGGTCCAGGAGCAGAGAAACCAAGAAATGGAGGCTACTGACTGGGTCTGATAGAAAAGCAGGAGGACACAAAAATCTAGAGTGATTTGAGGAGAGAGATTGGCCTATTTATGCTTTGAAGGGACAGAAGTGAGGAAAAAGGAAGGTCTCAGCTTGTGATGAAGTGGAGAAGGTGTCAGGCCAGAGCTCTCAAAAAAGAGTGAAACTAAAGTCAGGAGTGAAACCAAACTCAAGAGAAGACTGATGACAAATACAAGAACAAGTGTGTGTGGTGAATGTGTGAGATACTCTTGTATTGAAGGTCTCAGAAATAAAATTAATTTTTGCCAAAACCAAGACCAAAGGTAGGTTCCCCAGTTGAGTCATAGATTTCTTGGAATGCCTTGGCTTTTCTAAAAAGATTTGACACCATAACTGGAGGGCTAAAAACCTATTGAAGTCTGGTATGAATATTAGCAGGGCAAATGATCCTCTTTCATCACAGAGACTACAACAGCAGCTGGAAAATACTGAGAAAGCTCAATCCTGCTGTTCTTTGGAGTCTATGGCCAGGCAACAATAGCTGGCAGTGGCATGAGCAGCTTTGCATCTTATGCTGGCATCATTTTGTCACATTTAATACTGCCTTCTCGTAGCTTAGTGTTAATGTGATAGGAAAGTAAAATTATATGTACACTTTTGATATTATTATACTAAAATCTTTTATGTATATGATTCTAATGCTATTTGAATACCATAAAATATACGGTGCCTGATATGAAGACACGTTAATGTTATGTGGGAATAAGAATGTATATCATGGCATTTCTAGAATCACGCAGCAGACAGAGGAAAAAAGAAGTTAACATTTGTGAGCCCTGGGGAAACATTTTGAACAGGGAATTCTGGATGCAACGTTCCAAATGCAATCCAGCCTTGTGACCATCATAGCTGTGCTCATAAGCCAGTGGTGTTAGAACAAGAGCTAGCAAATTTTTCCTCTAAAGAGCTGGTTAACAAATAATTTTGGTTGTGAGGACCTCTTGGTCTGTGTGACAGCCATTGAAATCTGGCCCATAGTAGCATAGAAACAACCATAAACAAAATGTAAATGACTGCCTGTGACTGTGTTCTGATTAAATTTTATTGATGGACACTGGTATTTTAATTTCAGGTAATCTTCATTGAGTGAAACAGTATTCTTTTACCTTTCTTTTCAGTCATTTAAAATGTCAAGGCCACTGTCAGGGGTCAGGTGGAAGAGTCAGGTTAGTTCACTTTCCTGACTCCTAATTTAAGAGATTATGAATGTATAAGAGCAATAATTTAGAAATCCCTGGAAAGCACTAGTAAATTCAAGCTCTCTAGCAGTTTATATGACTAATCTGTATATTCCCAAGCTGACTTCACAAGGGAGGAGACTTGGTATTTCTTCTCCATATTTTCTATTGCCCTGCCTCTGACCCCCAGAAAGCTGGTGTCTGTGAACCCCTATGGTTACATGTGCTCTAATCCCTGGGTAGAAAATTGAAAGAGGTGCTGTGCCCTAGTTGGATCAATTCTTTAGCTTAAACCAAATATTTAGATGCCCTACTCTATTTAGTAGTAAAATACTCCCAAGAGCTGGAGAGATAGCTCGGTAGTGTAAGTCCCTGCCTGGCAAGCAAAAGCATCCAAGTTCAATCTTCAGTACCTCGTGCCATGCTTGCCCTGCAGGCATGATGTGCCAGCCCCAAAACCAGGCGTGGTGGTACGTGGCTGTAATCTTAGCACTGGGGAGGCTGAATACAGGAGGATTACTAAGAGTATAAGCTGTATAGTGAGACTCTGTATCAAAAAAATAAAATAAAATTTTAAAATTATATCTGTCTGTCTGTCTGTCTGTCTGTCTATCTATCCCAAGCAGGAGGCCAAAGTTATACTAGCACACACAGTAAACTCCTGTATTCAAATGTCATATGGCAATCAATGGTTGGTTGATAGAACACATGTTACCTTGTATCCCCTTTCCCAAAGCAGCAATTCTTGACTTGGAGCTTTTGACTGGGGCTAACTTCCTCAAACGTCCAACCATACTTTTCTCCTCATTTCTCTTTTTATGATGAAATGCACTTACCATTAGAGTATAACACCTATCCCACAAGCAAAGAGCCATCCAGAGGTCTTAGAGTACTTATCAAAGCTTTTCTCTCTTCTCCCCTAATTTTCTCTCAGACACTATTGAACAGCCCTGCTAGTGGTTGCCTGGAATATAACACAAGAAAAATCTGGAGTGGGTTGCCTGCTGCCTCCAGGCAAGTGACTTATTCAGCTCTTTACATGTAGCTAACCCAGAATTGATCAATTTCAGACTCTACTAACACTAATGTGATCAGGATGTTCAAAGAGTATGGGTTCATTTTTAATTAAAAGAAAAACTCAGACCTAGAACAAGAGGCGAGACTTACCGATGAGTCAAATTTGGTTTTCCATATGTTCCCTCTTTAGGAACAGGATGGTTCTACCCTAAAGCCTTCAGTGGGTAATTTTCAAAAAGCACAAGCAATAAGGCACCCATTGCTACTCTTTTATTATTAAAAAAATATGTAACAAAAGTGTCATTCAAACTGAAGTTTCATTTTTTATATGGAAGATGATCAATGCCTGACCATAACTTTCCTCACATAAACCTGGGATGTTTTTGTTATCAACTATAACTTAATATCTGAGCCTACCTAAGTCACTAGACTATTGTCAACTCAACAATCCACATAAATACTGGCAATCAAGCAGACCCGGCCCATAAGATGAAACTTCTTTACCTTCCCTAGGTTAGGTTTTTCTTTGGTTCTGTCACTCCTTGTAATCAGAGCGTCAGCTTCCAAAGCATTGTTCACTTGTTCAGAGACATATACAGCATGAAGAATGCAGTATTATAATACACCTTACAACACAAAACTTCCAGAAGCAAAAGACTTCCATAGAAGAATCCTTTGTACATTTTCATGGAAGGAAAAGATGGCCTCCTGATTTAGCACTGAGATGATCTGGTGTCATTTCTGAACTTAGCCCAACAGAAATAATAACAAATATACTTAAAGGTACATGTACACAATGTTCACCACATTGCTGTTTGTGAAAGCAAGAGGTAGACAGCAGTCTAATTATATAACAGCAGGGGAATAATTAATCAATATACTTCTAGGTAAGGTAACGCTACACGGCCATTAAAATGAGGTATATAGCAGTACAAAGGAAAGGTATTGAAAGAACAGACAGAAAACTATAGTTATTTATGGGGCCCTGGACAAAGGAACTTTATAGATATAGATATAGATATAGATATAGATATAGATATAGATACAGATATATTATACATATATAATATATATATATATGCAATACTATGGATATATTCACTTGTAGAGATTTTGTCATTAGGGTGTGCACATCCAGTGCATATAAGTCATACTTACAAAACTGTAAAATAATCATAGAGGGGAAATTAATATAAGTACAGGCGGTACAAGAAGGGAAGAAGGAAAGTTGTTGAAGGAAAGAGGGAAACAGGAGAGTTTGTTAGAATATATGGTTGGTAGCCTGTGTGCTTGAAATTTCTACAAGGACATTATTACTTATTTATTTGAATTATTCCTATTTATGGAATACAATGTAAACATGTGATACATCACCATAAACTTACACATCAGGGCAACGAATATTTTTATGGCTTTGTCATCACTTTGTGATTATATACTTTGTGCTTCTTTCTTCTAGTTATGGTAAAATATATAGTACTGTTGTAAACTATGTTCACCCCACTGCTCTGCAGAACAGCAGAGGTGCTTATGTCCATCTACCTGTATTTTGGTGCAGGTCACCTATCTTCTCGCTGTCCCTGTTGCCTGCATGAAAAGTTTTTTAAGTGACTTTGTACAGTGCCATAGAGATTAGCCCTTGAGACTCAAAAGCAAGAGTTCATTTGACATGTAGCTACTAAAACTAAAGTTTTAAACAAACAAACATAAAAAATATTAAAAGAGCCCCAGCAAAAACATTAGTCTATTTTTGTTGAAACAGCTGCAAGATTATTATACATTGTCCCTTTAAGAAAGACAAATTGAAACACAGGCCAACAGAAATGTCACTGGTAGTTCAGCATGTTTTTTATATGAAAATTGAAAGTTGCTATTTGCTTTCAGTTTAGTGTCATGTGAGGCAACAGGATTTACATCAAATTCAAGTCCAGGTAGGAATCCTATGAATGCGAGCTGTTTCTTTGTGGTATTGGGGATGGAACCAGGACCTTTGCTCTGAACTACATCCCTATAACTGTTGGGGTTTGTATCCAGATGTCTCCCAAGGGCTCACCTGCTCACAGATGGGGTTTTTCCAAGGTGGTGAGATCTGGAGTGTATGATACTGGGATTAAGGATATGTGGTACTCAGTAGCTCACTGCTTGGCTTAGCATACTCTGGGTGTGGAGAATGAGAAGGCTCACGGTGGGAGTGGGAGGTGCCACTCATCAAGCTCGTAGTCTGGATGAGATAGAAGGGGAAGAAAAGGCAGCCTGCTGCTTGCTTCCTCTTTCCCGTCCTGCTGAGGGCTGTATTTCCTCTATAATGCCCCTCTTTCATACTGCCCTGTCCTAGAGCCAGCCTCTGCAAACTGAGTCAAAATAAACTTCTCTTTCTTTAACTTTGGGTATCAGATATTTGTTCTCAGCAATAGGAAAAGCAACTAAGACATCAATATTTTTTAAATGTTAAAACAGAGTACTGCTAAATTGCCAAGACTTGAATTTGCAACCTGTGTTAGGATTTTCAATCCTCAGCTACCCGAGCCCTGGGATTACAGGGATGCACCACCGCACTTGGTTCTGAATCCTTGTAGACAGCACTGTACATCTTATTCTACTCACACTGTATCAGAGCACTAAGCTCCTCCCCTTGCTTTCTCGTATTTTGACTTAGATCCTATTGAGGATAGGAATGACCCTATCAGATGTTTGAACAATAAGAAGAGCTTAAGTGAGACACAGGTACACCTTAGAAGGAAATTTGGACTTGAACTATTTGGAGAATTTCATTAGTAGAGAAAAGAAGCAAAATCTGTCCATGTTGTCAAGGAGAACGCACAGGGGAACATGACTACATATGTTGATTCAGGATCTTGTTCTTTGTTTTCTTAGACTTTGACACAGAGATCAGGACTTACTGTGAATGGTAAGAAATATTTATTGTCTCTTGTATCTCTGAACATTCAACAGCAAGAAACAGTAGATCTATACCAAAGAGAGGAGGTAAGGATTACATTTTCTGGTTCCTCTAGAGGAGATTGAATGCTTCTAGCTTTGTGCAGAACTTCAGGATATTGAACCTACGCACACCATTCTGGAGAAAAAATATATTTATGATAGTTATTTTCAACATGTATGAAATGGGCTCATTTTTCTTGTTTGCTGCCCCAGCCTTTTTTAGAGTGATAGACATTGGGGTTGTTAAACCAGATGGATGTGGCCTGATCCCCTCTAAGGATGACCTTCAGAGGGGAGATTTCCAGGCTACAAAGAACTCCCTCATCTTTTGGGGACATACAGCTAAAAGTATAGCCTGATCATATGACTGTATGGCTGCTCACAGTACACTACCAGGCATTTATATACTGAGTGAGTATTAATAGAGCACCTTTTTCTTGGCTATCAAACCAAATAATAAATTAATTGATCACCTTAACTAAAAGTTATTACAGTCCAAATCTGACTTTTATGCTTACTTTCTAACCACTAGATCACAACTGAATCACAATCGCACAGCTTGTACTGATCCGCTTCAGGGTGCTGCCAATCTCTGGTTGATATTTGCAGTGTGAGGCGGAACATCTGACCTGAAGAACAAAACTGAGTGGAGCAGAAGAAAAACTATGCTTAATTCTGATGGGGCCAGGAGGCAGGACAGTCTTCATAGGGAAAAGATTTAAAGAAATGAGGAAAGGTGTCACATATAGGGGCAGGGGGCAGCAAAGTGCAGGCACAGAGGTGAGAAATAGCACTGAACTTTAGAGGAGTTGAAAGATGACAAGAATGCTGGGGCGTGTGGAGGCAAGCTGGCCACGTGGGTATGGGCCCAGCTCAGGGCCTTTCGTCCCTTGCTAGGGAGTTTCAGCTTTTTCCTTCAGAGCTACAGATCTCATACTGGGCTGGAGTTTTGAAAACTTTTAGGCATAGATTTATTCTAAAACTTATGCAAAAAGTAATACAATTAAGAAAATAATATGGTTTAAGTGTTCATATAGCAAAGAAGTATTAGTAATAAAATATGCACTTCCTGGATCTGACTTGAATCTACTAAATCAGAATCTCTATGTAATAGAATGAGCTTTCAGGAAAACTCCCTGTTCCCATGGGAAAGGTTGAATTGAGGGAGGGTGGGAGACAGGCTAGAGGCCAGGGTATGACTGGGAATGCAAAGACAATTTTCTAGAGACAGAGCAAAAAGAGTTAGACCTAGACAGCAGAATTGGAACAACAAAGTGGACATGAGGTGACTGGAGTCTATGGACAAGGCCTTATGGTTAGCTGGAGATAAAATGAAAAGTGACTTACTAGAGACTGAAAGAATGTTGCTAGTACTGACACCAGAAACACAGAAGTTGCTGATACAAATACAGAACATGGGAGAACTCACAGTTTGTCTTTTTAGGTATAAAAAGTATTAAAGTCTTCTCTGTTGCAATATGTTTTCACTATTTCAATACTTTCGTTGTTTTTCTTTTCTTTATGTATTTAGTACATGGTCTACAGGGTCTCACTATACAAACCAGGCTCACAGTGATCCTCCTGTTTTCAGCCTCCCAAGTGGATTACAGACCAAGCCCAGTCTCAATTGCTGTCTCAGGGCACTCTGTGGGTGGGGCAGGGATGACACATCAGGGATCCAACCCCCACCCCTGTGCCTTCCTAGGCAGGTGCTTTAATCTGCTGAGCTATTTGGCCGGCCCTTTATTTCTTATTAGTTTGAATCACCTCGTGACCCTAAGTCTACGCAGATCATAGTTTCTCTGTTCCATCTCCCAGGAAGAAGACTTTATTCAGGATTTTCAGCAGGTCTGTCTTTGAGAAGTTTGATCTGATCACTATTTACAGAGGCATGTACCCTTAACCTTCTGACATCTGTGATTTTTGTGTTTTCTTCTCTGAATTTTCACACCGCCCTGTCAATTCTTGTCATTAGGGAGCAAATTCTCAGCCAAGCTTCTCAGTCATCAGTCACCAATCCATGGTAGAATTTCCCCTCTTCCCTGGAATCATACCTTAAGGGTGGAGGTGTGTGTTAACACACCGAGTGGCTGGGAACCCCAGGGTCAGCCACATCTGTTCTCTCTGGTTGTCATTATCTTTTTTTTTCAGTCACAAGTACCTGAACCTGAGACACGACATCTTTTAGGAAATCCAGTTAAATCCCAAGCTTTCAAACAGCTAGGTTTAGATTTGCCCAAGGGACATGAGGAAGTGGCTGGCAAATTCTTTTATGCGGAGAACCTCTCTGAGGTCCTGGGTTTTGCCTATAATCTCCACGGGCTCTTTACAGAAAACCATATTTCTCTTCCAAGGCTTTTGTCTCGTCCCTGTCTAAACCTGCCCTCGTCTTCCTAATGGCTCATTAGAAAATTTAGAGCCAAGATCATTGCACAGTAAACCCTTCCCTGCTGTTCTCAGTTTAATTTCTGAGGCCATGAGTAAGATGTCTTAAGAATTGGAACCAGCCACCTTTCTGCTTACAAACTGCATGGCAAACGATGTTCAAGTGGGGAGGCCTTTCTTCTAATGAGTAGCCCTTTGGTACAGATTGGCTTTGGACAATATTTATTTCTTATTCTTAAAAGACAAAGTTTAGGGGGATCAATGCTTCCCATCTTCATATCTTTTCACTTTTGTGCACTAATTTTGTTGCATGCACGTTTCTCCTCCCCTCAGTGCCTGGTGATTTCATTGTACACTGGAGCAGCTTAGGAGTTTCTACCCCCAATTATTTCTTTTTTCATTTCAGTTAAGAGTCTGAGCTTGATGAAAACTCATCCCTATCCTTGATGTACACACTTAAGCTGCTACTCAATTCTATTTGCAAAAAGAGATTTTGGAAGGCTGTGTCTAAATAATAATCAACATAGTACTCTAGTTGGATGTGTTTATGTATTATCTTAACACTTTATGACATATTTTTTAATATGACAAGTGTTTAAAAGCTGGAATCAGACATAGTCAACTTGGTCTATTTTAGATTGTTCTTCATCAATTGTTTTTTTTTTCTTGTGATTATACAGTTTTGCTTTATCATCCCTTTGATAACAATTTCTGCATGAAAATTGACTTTATATTTCATTTTTCCCGTCTGTTATCTTAGCAGCATTCATACGCAAACACCCTTTGTGCAGCACTGGTAATATAACTGATCAGGCAAAGCTGTGCTGTAAGAAATCAAAACCATAATAATGTCTTTGGGTTTTGCATTTTAAATACTGCATTCATTGTTGCACTGAGGTTTCTGATCCCTTTCCAGACATTATAGAGATTACCTTTGGTAATGCCTATTTCATTGTACTTTGATATAAAATAATGTGTGCCCTAAATCATCCAAGTGACTGTCATTAAATAGGAAAGCACCTACTTATGATATGTAACAATTTACTTTTCTAATTTGAAGAAGATTGAGGCATTTTAATTATGGAAAGTCTTTGTAAATGAGACAAAAATTCAATATAAAATTGTACTCCTTATGCCATTGTAGGTTAGAAATAATCAAATCTTTATTCATTAATTTTACATTGCTTTTTGTATGTGCTAAATAAAAAGACCATAGAAGATATTCCTAAAGTCCTATGCTTCTATTACCATTAACTGGACATTACTTTTGCTTATTTAAGAAAAAGACACAAGAGATTGGTTGTTACTGAGGGTTAATCAGCAACTGTGATTTTA
>PVKN010030771.1:0-12641 GCA_004027915.1 Capromys pilorides
TGACCAATCTTACGTATCTATATCTATAATCTAAACAGATTTGATGATGAAAATAAGTAACATAACCATTGTTAAATTTTTCTTGTTTTGGAAATCTTGTACTATATGTACTCTTGCTTGTTACTGTTTTCCTATCTTTGTTTCTGCTATTTTTACTCTTTAAAATAAAATCTAATAAGATTAAAAAAATAAAAATAAATTATTTTCTTGTTCTGTGTATTTCTATTCTCCACTTGAAAAACACAGAGTCAAATCTATCTTTATCCATTCTATTAATGAGGTAAGCAATTACCTACTGGTTGCTTCAAAAGACACATTTTTGAGATAGGGTCTTCTTGCTAAGTTGCCCAGATACACTTTAACTTGGGGTCTTCCTGCCTCAGCCTTCCTCATATTGGAATTACAGGCATGTGTCACCGCACCCAGCTGAAAAAAAGGTTTCTTTTTGAGACATGCCTGTAATCCCACAGTGCTGGGGAGGCTGAGATAGGAGGATCACTGTGAGTCTGAGCTGTGTAGCAAGACCTTGTACCAAATAAATAAAAAGATTACATTTTTGAAAAACAAAAACAAAAAAACTCATAGGATAGGTTTGTTATCACTGGTCTAGATGGACCAAAGCCAGGACTGGTATCCAAGAGGGGAGGGAGTTCCATCCTAAACCATTCCTTCTTTGTGGTGGTATCTCCAAGACATATAACACAGAACAAGGTAAATTGGCAGTAATCCCTGAGATAAACAGTACCCTGTGTTAAATCACAGGCACGCTGCATAGAAAACTTCAATCCCTAAACTGGACAGAACAATCTGGATGCTTTTGAAGTTCAGAGTAGCAATTATAACGATGCTCTGTAGGAGTAGAAAATATCACGTTAGATACTAGTTCTTCAAATATTATGCCCCATAGGCTGTCAAAAGTAAGCAGTTAACATAAGGAGATATGAATGAAAAACTGTAGAAACATTTACAGGAAATAGAAACATCCACTAAGACTTACAAAACTAAAATTACTAGACAATTTTTTTTTTTTTTTTGTGGTGTGGTGGTGTTTGAATCCAGGGGTGTTCAACAACTGAGCTATACCCTTTTTATTTTTTATTTTGAAATAGTTTTATGGTGTGTGTATCGGTGGAATGTTATGGCTTGTGTATAGGTTGTTTTCCCAAAGCCTCACGTGGTCGGTCATGGGGTGGTTTCTGGAGTTTGTGATAGATTATTGTGGGTATGGATGCTGCTCCTGTAAGGAGGGGAGAGAGGCTAGCTAGTTGCCTGAGCTGCTGCCACACTCCCTTTGCTCTCTTGCTCTTTGCCACCATGAAAGGTTGCTCTCTGCCACTTGCCACTCTGCCTTAGAGCTAGCTGAGTATGAACTGAAACCTCCAGTAACTGTGAGCTAAATAAATCTTTCCTTCCTTCATTTTAGGTGTCAAGTATTTGTCCCAGCAACAAGAGAAGAGTAACCAAGGCAGATAGGGCCTTGCTAAGTTGACCAGTGATGAAGATTGATGAAGATACCACAGGTTCTCTAGGGTAAGCTCTGAATGAAGTACCTTCTTTTCAGTTGACTAGAGTAGCTGTATAAGAACTGAATGACTAGCATAGTAAAGGTACACCTTTTAAAGACATACGCCTTAACTATAACCCCAAACCCACTTATCATAAAGTGCCCAACACAGTGATAAAACCTGAATACAGAGGTGTTAGATTAGAAAAAAACAACTCATATGTTGACATCTTTTGTCTTAAACAAAGAATAACACATGGGGTTGGGAGATAGCTCAGCAGTCTAAGCGCATGCCTGATAAGCACAAAGACCAGGGTTCGATCACCAGTACCACATGTCATGCTGGCCACTGAAACCAGGCTTGGTGGTGAATACTTGTAATCCTAGCATTGGGGTGGGTGAAATAGGAGGATCACATGACTCCTGCCTCATCTTATACTGCCCTCTCCTCTAGCTTCCTATGTGCTAGTAACACTGGCCTCAAAAGTGTCACACCCTTTTTGTCTTCTCTATTATCTCCACTAGAAAATGTTCTCCTCTAGTCTCTGCAACTCACCTTTGGATTTCTTCTGAAATGTCTCTTCTGAACTTGTCTCTGGCCACTCCTTTCTGGGTACTCATCTCATGACCTTCATTATTTTCTTCTTGGTCAGAATCCAAACTCATTGTATCCTGACCTAAAGGTCTAGTTGCCCAAGTATGCCTCCCCATCAGACTGGAACCTCAAAAAGGCATCCTCATATGAAACCTAGAATGTTTTGCTTCTCACGAGGATAAAGATTTCCATCCTCCTGACACCAAAACCCAGCTTCTGCCAAGTCACAAAGTGTCAGTATGACAGCCTTTCACTGACATGGGCACCCAAGGAAGGGTGCTGATGAAATCTTGGGGTGAGATCTCAAAGCACTTTGGCTTATTTTCAAAATATTCACCTCCACATTTCAAGAAAGAATTCTTTCAGCAAGAATGAAAGTACCTACCACTACTGTTGACTCCCACTGGCTTCCAGTGGAGCAGTGAACGGGACCCAGTAAGTCTTTGCATATTTCTCGTAGTCGGTATTCAAACCCTAATTACAGAATAAAAAGAGGAACACATTACAAAAAGAATTTTTAACAAATCAAGAATATGCTAAATTGTTGTATGTATCAAAACAGAATGAACATTTACTCCTTTCTATGGGCAAAATGCCTATGCCTCAGTTTGGGGTATGGCTATGTCTAATCACAAATTCTTACCTATTTCTGTGGATCCTAACAGTATATACAGCCCTTTCCCCATGCACTGGGCCCACAGGAGAAACAAGGTATGGACATTCTGTGATGAACTCCCCAACATGGAGGGAAAACATGGAAAATTGGCAGGAGAGGTATGGGCTGGTGGCTGTTTGAATTTACACAGGCAGATCATGAAAAAGGAAATGTACAAGGTAGGAAAGCAGCATGTAAAAGCCAGTAGGAAAAAAAAAAGGGGGGTGGAGTATATAGCAAGGGTGTGACAATGCAGAGTGGCAACAGACACCAAGAATCATGAAAATCTGTGTGTGAAGAATCTAGAAATGCTGTGGATACAATTTTGGCAGTATTTAGGGGAAGTTGAAACCATAGGACTGAACAGATTCAAAGGCTAGAGGATAGGAAGGATGAAGCTACCATAGAATCTAAAGAATTTGGGAAGTGAATGGGGTTTTACTCTAACATGAGAGTCCTCATTCTACAGTTGAAAAAAAAATATAGGTGTGGGGACTGGTGTATGGTTCAGGTGGCACTGGAACAATCTCGTAGAAGACTTAAAAAAGGTACAAGTGACCCCATAGAAGGTGCTAGATAGAGCCTAGAGATAGAACTCTCAGGGTGAATCCTGCTTAACACCTGGATAAGGCAAGTTAGAGTAGACAGGAGGAATTTCTGGAGGGAATAAGGCATGAGGCCTGAGGTGTGACTGGAAGGCCCCAAGTCTATGCACCTTGGAAATAAAGTATTTAGGAAAGCTGGTGTCCACACTTACTAGGAGGTCACACAGACTGGGAAGGAAGAGCAGACATCAAATTTATCATTGGAATCACTGGGGAGGGAGATAGGTATCAGTAATGTTTGTTATTACAAATGTGTATAAACATACACATATTTACACAACTGGAGACAAACTTGTCATGCTGATTCTTGGAATTATATCTTCAGGCATTTGGTACATTTTTCTCTCTTTTCTTTACTTGAATTATTTTCTTCTTTAAATTATAATCAAAATGCAGAAGGTGGTGACAAGAACAAAGTAAAGGGCCAGAAATGACTGAAGAAGCTCTGATAATAGGCCTGGGGCTGTGTATGGACAAAGGAGTGCTTTGGGAAAGCCAGTCCTGTGCCACACCCTCTAGAAGCCATACTTAGGTGAGAAGAAGAGTTATAAGACAGAAACTTGCCCAGTGAGGGATGAAAGGCTGTTGGTGCTCACTCCAAGGACAGTGCAACTACATTTTTCAGCACATTTGATTTCTGTAGGCAATGCTACTTACAGCTCTGAAAGGGAAGGCCTGGACTAGAGGGCCATGGAGAGGTGCAGAATAGCAGACTGACTTCTAGGACAGCAGGAAATCCCAGAAGGAAACTAAACACTGTCAGAAGATGCCCTGTCATGGAGTGACCAGCTTGCTGACTACCAATGCTCCCAGTGTAATAGAAGGCAAGAGTCAGAACACTGACTTGGCTGCTTTAAGGCAGACCTTTCCATATATGTATCCATCCTTGCTCCCTGCTGCCAACCCTCCTGCATCTCTAGGAGAACATCCTCAGGCCCATGCTGTTCCCAGGAGGCAAGATGGCTGGCTGGATTGTGTTGATCACAGCAAGCTGGGAGATGTGGGCTAGGGAGCTCACCTTGTTGCCAGGAAGCAGGAGGCAAGGACCCTGAGGGCGTGCTAGAGAGGATCCCTGAAGAATGCCCAAGACTGTAGAGCCCTGGGCTCTTCTTTGACTGCTAGGCCTTGGAGGACAGAGAGATAGAAGGCCACTAAGGTTGTCAGGAACTCACCTTCATTAACAAGGTACCGTGCGTAGAGGAGGAGCCAATGGCGGTATTCATGGCTGGACTGCAGAGTGAGTGCTGCTGCAACCTGATTCTCTAGGTAGGCCAGTGTGGTCTCCTGCTGTACCACATGAGGCACGGAGAAGAGCCGGGCAGCTTGCCTTCCAGAGCTGCAGAAATGGGCAGAGCAGGCATGATGAAGCAGAGGGCCCTGTATAGGGACATTAGGCTGTACCCATGTTCCCTAGTGAGTTTTCATAATATGAAAGGTTCTCAGGCTGCCCAAGGCCTCCATGAACCAGCCAATTTACTGTCCACTCCAGGCCTCTTGGCATAACCTGCCATCTAGGTCTTATGAGATATCAGCCGAGTGGCCCATTCCTTGACCCAAAGTACTATTCCATATAGTTATCTATGACTTTTATCATCCTTATGTTGGCATCTGAGCCCTACAATGACAGAGTCTGTGCTCTAGCCACCCCTGAAGTATTATTGCATGTGGACCCACAAACTTGTGAACTTTCCTACCCCTCTGCAAGTACTGAGTAGCAGCTGGGCACAGGAGACCAAAAGAGATTAGACCTGTTCACTTCCCAGTGCAGCACTGCTGACAGTGGCCATATTGCTCAGCTCACATACTTGGAGGTGCGGCCCTGGATTATGGCTAACGGTCCTGAGCACAGCATGGCGTCCTGGGATGGCAAGCTGCTCCTGAAGTCTGCACACTGGGCCAATGAGTCCTGCTTGTCAGAAACCAGGTTCCTGGGAGAACAGAGCAAGAATGGAGGTTAGGTAAATCAGACTTACTCAAAAAGTCAAAGAAGAACAAGTCATTCCTGCCAAACTAGCAGCAAATCAGAGGAAGATGAGAGTCATTGTACTGTTGCCTACATGCTGACTGATGGCAGGGTTCCTAGTTATGATCCTGACAAATGCTTATTCCCAAGGAAAGATTGTTGACAGCTTTCTGTGAAACATTTTGGTTCCATGGTCTCAGTTCCTGATGACCAACAAAATCCCTGTATGTGAAGTGTGTTCCAGATGCTTGGCTCACACTATAATGGCCTGCCCTGGGGCCTGGATCTGCTATAGTTACCAGAGAATGCCAGCCCTCTGGCTTTCTGTACTTCTCCAATATTCTTGGGCAGGTAGCTCCTCTACCTCCTTGGCACCCTTCACATCTCAGTTAAGAAAACAATCGCTATATACTTTTCTTTTTTTTGAGTCACAGTCTCATTATGCAATTTGAACTCTGTAATCCAGGCTGACCTCAAACTCACAGAAGTCAGAGGTCACAAGCCAGTAGTACTGCAAGCAGATGGCAAGGCATGTACTTTTTTTTTAAACTCTATTTATTTACTTACGTTATGGCTGGCTCAGCCTGCCCTGGGTGGGGGTGGGGTTGGCACAGCATGTGGTGCTGGGGATCGATCCTTGGTCTCTGCGGTTGCCTAAGCTTGCCTAAGCAGGCACTTTAAATTGCTGAGCCATCTCGCTGGCTCTGGCACGTACTTGTTACATTGTCCAGGGTCTGACTCGTAGGAGAAGCACAGCCAGGACCCAGAGCCTTTGCTCTGTTGTAAAATACCCCCAGAGAAAAATGCAGTGGGTGGGGGTGAGGTTAGGGATGGTGGCTTCTTACCATGTAGAGAGTGATGGATTAAAGCAGTATGCCTTCCCATCAGACAGGTTCATCACTGGGATTCCATGCTGCGTCAGCAAGATCTGTGACACCGTCATATCACTTCCTGGGGCACATTTCAGGAAAAAGTTCCAGTGTGTTCTGATCAGCAAGTGTTTCCACATTTACTAGAGGAAAGATCTGAACCCTAGCTCCCATAACCTCACCAATATACTCAATAATGCTGACTTGGCAATTAGGAGAGGCTGCTTGGTGTTCTGTACAAGCAGTCATCACAGTCATTAGGATTTATGCCACCTTTTAGGGACCCATTTAATATTATATCCAGTATATGTGTTTCCTTGGTATGCAAATGTACACTCTGCCTTATTGGGAGGCTTGTACTGGCCTGGCTCTCCATCTACGCTGAGGGACCTGTCACTCAGACCCAGAAGGGGAAGGGTACTGCCGCAAGGTTACCTGCCAAGATGGAGTGTAGAGACTCTTCTTTCACCACAACCACTTGCCTGTGAACATCCCTAAGAAGGAGACAGGGAACAGCTTACTCTCCACCTGAGGTAAATGCATCAGAGTTTGTCTCAGCTGTTGAGAACTCTGATCCTTGGATAGATCCCCAACCCTATGCCTAAGTATGCAGCAAAGGTCCCAGGCAGCAGAGCACTAAGTCAATCTTAGTGCTCAAACCCACTCAGAGAGAAGCTGGCCATGGTAGCAAACTAGTATGGCTAACCTCTTCCAGCTGGGTTCCCAATGCTGATGAATATACAGGACTGGCATGTACCAACAGGCAGTGTGATTTCTCACAGTCTGCTCCAGTGAGGATGATAGCAAAATAAGCCTTATCTCCCCTCATACAGTCTCCTCAGTCCTTTGGTAGCATGGGCAGCCAATACAAACACTGTTTACTGTTCAGTGTCTCCTCCCCAGCCTCACAGCCACATTCTCTGTTATGTTCCCTGACCCTACAGTGAGGTGGGACCTGCACAAGCCTGTCCTACCTGTCTAGATGCCAGCCCACCCTGGGCCCAACTCTCACCAGACAGACAGTGTGGCTGCAGCAGTGAGTGCCATGACGTAGGAACCTGTGCAGTGCAAAGTAGAGATGGGGGATGGCAGGAGGATGGGAGGAAGCAGGCGGCGACCACAGGTGGAGAATACCGACAGTGTCCTCTTTTCACAGGCGACACAAACCACATCACTACAAAGGCAGAGAAAGGGCAGATGTCATGGGCTGAGTGCTGCAGCAGAGGCCAGGGCTATTTAATTTAGAGCCTTCTTTGGCCCAGGCCTACTCAGGGCTTGCCTGAGTTTTCTAATGAAAGTCTTCAGTCCTCTTCCTGCTCTCAGGGCCACTTGTGATTCCAAGCTCACACTGATGCTAACTTAGTGGTGTGAGGACCTTGGAGGGCCATTGCACCTGACAGTTAGGAAGTATGCCTTACTCATCAGGTGATGCCAGAGCACGAAGGCCAAGTCATTTGGCTAAGACTGATTAGGGCAGTCCAGACAAAGTCTCTGATGAGGTAGGCCTAGAGAAGTTAGGAGTATCATACAGGAGACATTTGATGTGCACTCAGAGAGCTGTTCTGGGTGGGATGAGAGAGGCATGTCACTCCCCAAGCAAGGAGCACTTCATGCAAAGTCATGTGTCTGAACATTGTCTGGTGCCTTCTCTGAGTGACCACTACATGGATGAAGTTATCCCTATTGCCAATAGGGCCATAGTATAGATAGTAAGGAGAGAGCTCTGCCAGCTCTTTCCTAACAAGGTATGTTACTGGCCTCTAAAAAGCAAGAAGTTAATGAGGTGCTTTTGTTTGGAAACATGTACTCTGGAAGTATAAATCAGAGAAAACTTTAAAGAGGACTCAGCAGGAAAGAGCTCTCTGGTGCTATGGCTGAATTATGTCTGCTTATCTCTGATGGTTAGGTCCTTCCTTGAACCAGGCTACTGTGAAGGAATCTATCACACTGGGCTGCAACAGCAAAAGTAGGACTATAGTCAGAGCCTGAGTAGGTGGGACTGCACAGGCTCAGAGGTCCTGGTCACCTGGCAGGCCCCTCAATAGCTGCAGTATTGCTACAGGGGAGTCTGTGCAGTCATGACTAGCTCCCAGCTCTTCATACTACTCACTAGTCCTGGGACCAGGAATGAGAGTGGAAGTTCTTGGCAGCATCTAACACATGGACACCTGGGACACTTAGGGACTGTGGCAGTGATGGCAAACTTTTTAGAGCTTTCAATGCTAATAGTCCACAGCAGCATGCATGCCATAGGTTTGTCACCACTGGACTATGGGATTCCTGAACTAAATCTTAATTCCTAAGATCAATGTTTGTAGATGTGTGTGTATGAAACATTAACATGACCTTATGACAGATGCCAACGGCCTAATGAAAAGGACTATGTACAAGTGATGATCACTGTAAAATCCTGGCAAAAAGCCACATGCTTCTGACTGGGGCTTTATGGCTGGCAGGTGCCTAAAGAAAATGTCATCTCTACCGGGTGTGGTGGCATGTGCCTGTAATCCCAGCACAAGGGAGGTTGAAAACAGGAGGAACACAAGTCTGAGCTGTGTAATGAGACTTTATATCAAATACATAAAAAAAAAAAAAAAAAAAAAAATGCCATAGCTTTAGACTCAGCAGAGGAAAGAGAGAGCTCCTGGTATGAACCAGGAGCTCTACTGGTACTAAAGAGATTGAAACCATCACCCTCATCTGGTTGCCTCTCCAATGCTCAGATTCCCCATCTGTAACATGGGGATAAAGACAATGACTTCATGGGATGGTGCAGAAACTTTAGATGATAAATGCACACACTTGGCCTTTAGTAAGATCCAGTGTGATCCTCTGTGGGAGCCATCCCCCACCCAAAAAGGCTGCATTCTAGGAAAGTATCAGTGCCAGCCGGAACAGTGCAATGTACCAATTCTCTGCAAGCCGAGAACCTGTTTGTACTTACCAGCTACCAGCAGCAGTGAGTATCCGGCTCGTAAGCACTGTCTCCCATTCCTTCCCTTCCCGGTTGCATTTCAGGCGGCTCAGCTTCACACCCCCAACAGCTGTCACTTCGTTCTCTACCTCGATGTACATAGAAGGGTCAGAGCTTACCTAGATGAATGAGAGTAAACACCCTTGTTCTCAGGTAATAGCAGGTCTGCTCAGACCAGGGTCCTTAGACCAGTAAGATAAATAAGATACTCAAGCACTCTATAGCCTTTGGCTCTGAAGCAGGGAACAAACAGAGAAATAGGCTAGCAGGCAGGACAAAATAGGAGGGTGACAGCTGATGGGATGGTGGGTCACAGGGTAGGGCAAGAGGGCTATATCATCTTACAGAACACACTGTAAGGACTACAGGCAGCTAAGGACAGAGCTTGTAGTGAAATTTCTTTGTAGCCTCTTATTTAAAATCTTCAAAGACTAAGGCATTTGATGAGAAGAGGACCTGTGGTGGTATTTGGAGAAAAACCTAGAAAACACCAAGGTGCTCTCTCTGAGTTCCTGTGGCTATGAGCCTTGGTCTGTTGAACTATACTAGAGGAACATCCCTAGCATGGCCTGGGATGTAGAGTTCAATGTTTGGCATCAGTGAGGTTCAAGCCTGTGTGCTTGAGAGTTGACCAACTGTATGGAAACCTAGTCTAAATGGCTGTACCACGGGGCTACATAAGACAGTGAGCTGTAGCCACAAACCATGTTCCTTTCAAGTAAAGTCTCAAGTAACACCCAGGAGTGAAGACATTGGGAAAGGCTGGAGTTTGGGAGAGGAATTATAGCTGCTTACTGCTAGAGGTATTACAGGAGATAGAAAGGAGAGCAAAGACACCATTGTGGCTGAGACACAGACATGGTGTTTCCCAGAGGGCCTTTGGGTATAAGATATTATCTGTCCTAAACTGTTTTTGAAGCTCAGTTAGAAGAGGTTCAACAGATCTGATGGTGATTTTGCTAGGCTTTGAGAAGTAGACATGGCCAATGGAACCACAGGGAGACAGACCATCAACACATAATCCCCAGGGCCCACATGCTGAGCTGCCAGGACCTAATGTGGGGACACAGGAGGGTTCTAGAAGAGGGACACCTGAGACAAGTCTTAAAATGAGCTGGTCATTTAGAAGATGAAATAGTAAAGGTAGCCCTGAAGCTGGTAGATCAAGGGCAAAGCTGTAGAAAGAGCTATGAGGGTGAGGAATAGGAAGGTAGGATTCTGTTGGTCTTGCTAACAGTTCAGCCTGGCCTGTGTAGCTCACCATGTAGTTCAGATTGGTTCAAGTTCCTGATGATCCTCCTGCTTCAGCCTCCTGAGTACAAGGATTATAGTGAATGTCACTATGCCCAGCCAAGGTCAGTACTCTCTTTAAGATTTGGTAGGTACTTATACCAGCTATGACGTCTTCTAGAAATGTATGGATAGGCACTGTGTAACTGTCCCCAAAGGCAGTGAAAATATTGCTGAGTTTATAATGGGTATCTGTGTGAATGTCTGTGTATATATATATGTGTTTGTGTACATACCTGTGAAGGAATTGGTGAAGGGTCCTGGCACTTACCTGGAGGGTGAAAGCTCTCTGAGGGCCTGGAATCGGCAGCTTTAGTGCAAGTGCTGGTGCAGACAGACACATGGCCTCTTTCTCTGCAGTCAGGGCAGCTGGAGACTAGAAGAGCCAAAAATGTCCCTGAATCTCAGCCAAGTATTACAGGGTACCCTTTGGTAAAAATAAATCAACCAGAGGTGAAGCTGGCCTGCCTTCAGGGTACTTCTACTTACTCTGCGAGGGAAAAAGTACAGGGATTGCTACAAGGATCTTCAACACACAGACAAAGGAGTTGATATCAGAGCTGCAGGCTCTGGTTTGGCAGTGCGTAGGTTTAAGAGACGAAGCCTCTATGTGATGGCACATGCATGGTGTTTGTACCTGAGCCAGCTGGTCCTTAGGTTGTCCCATACTAATGAGGTATACTGCAGCATGAAGAGCCTCTCAAGACTGAGCTCAGGGAAGTGGAGTGGAGCTAGACAGAATGGCCATGGGCCTCACCTGGACAGACAGAGACATGGGCAGAAGGCGGGCATCTTTCCGAGGGCGTCCTTTCTTCTTCTTTTCCACTGTTTCTACTTCAAGCTCAAGTTTGCGCTTGGATAGTGAAGAAGGCTTGGCCAAAGGGACCTTTTCATCACTGTCACTGCTACTCTCCAAAAGGTCCCGGGGCCTCAGCTCTTTCACAAGGTTATGATCTTTTAACCTGCACAAGAAAGGCACTTATGACTTTCTTTCTAGTATATATGCTGCTAAAGTGAGCACACTTATGACTTTCTTCATACAGCTACTTCATTCATTCATTCATTCATTCATTCATTCATTCATTCAGTCATTTATTTATTTGTTTGTTTGTCTTTTTGAGACAGGGTCTTGTTATGCAGTTCAGGCTGGCCTTGAGCTCACTTTTGCAGCCTAGGCTGGTCTCAAACTCTCACTGATCCTTCTGCCTCAGCCTCCCAAGTGCTGGGATTATAGGCATGCATCACCATGCCCGGCTAATTTTATAATTTAAAAAAACCTCATACTGTTCACAAAATGTTGGTAAATACAGAAAGGAGAAAGGGTTTGTTTTCTGCTCCAGTGTGCAGTTTGGAAATTGACAAACCTGTCCTCACATCTGTCACAGAATTGAGGTCAGAGGATAAACTACTACGCTGAAAACAGAGAGATGAGTCATGACAGAAAGCCACAGCTGACCTGGACCAGCTCCTGAAGTGTTTACTGTCAGTGATATTTCTTAGGTAGTGGTCATGGTGCTAGAGTGTGAATGAGGACAAGCTTGAGAGTTATAACTCCTGGGGGCCTGGTAGTTTTGCTATGTAGTTCAGGCCAGCCTTGAACTATGTAAACTAGGCTGGCCTTGAACTCACAGTAATCCTGTCTCAGTCTCAAGAGTGCTAGGATTGGGCTGGGAAGATAGCTCAGTAGAATAAGTGCTTGCATGGCAAGCACAAGGTCCTGAGTTCAATCCCCGGCACCAAAAAAAAAAAGAAAAAGTGCTAGGATTATAGGCAGCAGTACTATGCCCAGATCATTTATTATTTTTATATCAAGGGACCTCTTTCAGGTTTTCAAGGGGGAGATCCTTAATGAACAAATTATCTTGCATGTTCTTTGGGTTTGGAGAGGGAGAAGTAACCATTTGTGAAACATGATCAGATCATTCATTTCTCCATTACTAAACCCTGCTCTCAAGAAAAACTACTTTACTAGAGTGATCTTCCTGGGGAAAAAGCAGGAAATAGTCAGCGTCTGCTCCCTCTATTATGCCCCCCCACTGCCCTATCCCCACAGGTTAAGGAATTTTTTTTGCAAGAAAGTAATGAAGCCTGGGTATTCACACTATATTCCATGAGTTCCAAACCACTACAGCTACCACCAAGAAAGAAAGTTAAAAATAAGATTATAGAATGTTTCTCCTACGGGC
>PVKN010030772.1:0-12657 GCA_004027915.1 Capromys pilorides
GTTTGTGTGCTGCAGATATTTTTTAGCAATCAAAAACTCAAAGATAGAAAAGCGAGAGAAAATAACAGAATGAGAGAAAGGGAAAGGTAAGGCAAAAAATACATATATTTACCAATTCCCCATGGTGAATATATTCATTATGTATTGCAAACATATACTAATTAAAAAAAGAAACTTTTAAAAATGATCTCTTAGGTATATAGTATAGAACAGTGTGGTAAATCTATGGTACATGTGCTGCAGTGGGCTATTTGTATCATTGAAAGCTCTAAAAGGTTCACCATCGATGATATGGAAGACTTTATCAAACTTTTAAAAGAAAGTGAGTGAATATCATTTGAAGTGAATGACACTTTTAGAAATTAGAGATACAGCTTGTCTGGTTTTAAGAAACAGTTATCACTGATCATATACCCTCTCAAATTACAGAATAATTGACTTTATATTTATTTACTATTATATCAAGGATCTATACAAAACGTGTAGCATAATAGTAATAGATTTGAGAGAGGGAGAAATGGAACACATACGAAGTTGGCTTTGATGATTTTTTTGGTACAAGTGAGTCTATAATCTGTAAGGGAAATTAACAGACTGGAAATTAAGGTAGGTAAAGATGTCTTGAGTCCTAAATTCACAAGCAGTAGTTTATGTTGTCATCTTGAGGCAAAATCCCTTCTTCCTTGGAAAACAATCTTTGTTAGGTCTTTTAACTAATTGGACAAGTCCTATTCACATTATAGAAAGTCATCTGTTTTCCTTGAAATCACCTGATGATAAGTGTTAATCAGTCCTGTAGATACCTTCATAGCAACATCTAGACTAATATTTGACCAAACAACTAGGCACCGTAGCCTTGTCAAGCTGAACATAAACATAAGCATCATGCTGTAGCTCTTGTTTTTTTCTTTGAGTGTGTTGTAGCCATAAGCCTCCTAGGAGCATACGCTGTCTTATTTATTGTTATACATTTTTCAGCTTTTTATGCTCTGTATATTGTTAACTTTCCATGATAACTGCTTGGCAGCAGTTTCTACTAAAGGAAGACAAAACAGGAAGAGACGAGTAAAAAACACAGGGGAAAGAAGAATAGAAGCATTATGGGGCAAAAGCAGTGTCTAGTTCCTGAGCTCCCTTCACCTGATAACTACAGAGTTTTTTAAATCTGCACTTGGTTTCTAAGTCAGTATAGAATTCTACTTGTGGGGCTGGGAAGATAGCTCAGTAGAATAAGCGCTTACCTGGCAAGCCTAAAGGCCTGCATACAAACCCCAGTTCTGCAAAAAATAAAAATAAAATCTTCTCTAGAATTCTACTTGTATTTTCCATTTGCTCAATGAGCACCTTTGCTGGACTTTCTCATACTTTACCCACTTTGATTTCTTTTTCCTCCTCAGTACTCCCAACCAAAGCTTAATGTATTAAGTCTCCAAAGGGTATTTTTTCAATACAAAAGCCTCCTGAGAACTGAGCCTCTTTTATAACATGCCTGTAATGAAATGTCAGGATCTCGTAGTCTCAGATAGGTAGTTGAGGAAGTACTGGGGGCCAGAAAAAATGTCTTGTCTTGTCTTGTCTTGTCTTTTCAAGACAAGGTCTGTCTTTGTAGTGTATGCAGGCCTTGAATTCACTTATGTAGCCTGGGCTAGCCTCAAACTCACGACGATCCTCCTGTCTCAGCCTCCCAAGTGCTGGGATCACAGGTGTGCACTACCACATCTGGCTTTTATAGAGTTTTTGAACATGTTTTGCCTATCCTCCAATAGTCTTCCATCTTCTCTCACCTCATTCCAGGGCTGTTTACCAGGTACTGTGGGCCTCCAATCTGCCAGGCTCTGCCAATATTAATACAGTATGGTAGTTGTGGACATTGGTTCTGGGGTTAAGGTCTCTCCTCTCTCCTCCAGCTGTCAGCCCCAGCCCTACTACCTGCAATCTGGGTTGGTGTGCAAGATACTGTTCTGTTCAGAACAGTGTGTGTGTGCTGGTCACTTTGAACACAGTGTTCATTTGCAGGTGACTTATATCCTGCATAGTGACATGTGGCCAAGTGTTGCTTGCTTAATTTCTTGATTTTCTTCAAACCAAACCACGGTCTGCATAGAGCAATCATTGACTCACTTTGCAAAATCATGTGGCTTTTGCTTATGCAAACTGTTTGAAGCATGTTTCAGTCATTCTGCTGCAAACTTCTTCCCAGTATAAGAATTCTTTTTATAGTATCCCTGTGAGTAAACTTTAGGCTTCTAGAGCTCTTGCTACTTTATTTTCAAATTTTATTTTCAAACAAAGCCTTGCCAAGTTGCCCAGGCTATCACTGAATTGACAGTCCTCCTGCCTCAGCCTCTCAAGCAGCTGAGATTATATATGTGCGTCACTGCTCCTGTCACCGTCAGGCATTTAAAAACACCTTAAATTTTTCTTCAGGTTAAACACCTTGTTTACTTCAGCCATTCCTTATACAATTTACTCAGTCTTATTATCTTCCTCAATGTCTATATTTGAGAGCATCCACCATAAAATTTTTTATCCAGAATTAAATGCAATATTTCAATTGTACTTTATAAATTTAGCTTTTAACTTAAAAAATTATACTCATAATTTAGCCTAGACTGTACTGATTTTTGAAAACAGGCACATTTTGGTTCATGTGAAATTCTCAGATCTTATTCATAGGAACATATCTTTATAGGCCTAATTACTTGAAGGAAGTTATAGAACTTTTATTTTTATTCTTACTTAAATTTTAAAATGAATCTTTTTTTCTGTTTGTGTCATACTTTCTAAAGCTATAAGCTTTTCAGGCCTAATAGCCATTCTATTTTTACCCTAGAAGCACTGAGATTGCCTCTCAAGCTACCAACCATAGATTTGAGGTCTAAAGAAATCAGGTTTAGAAGTTTGAGTAAGCATTTGAGAATTTGAATTTATCATTAGTAACTATATGAAGTCGAATGCTTTGACTACTCAGATTTTTTTTTTTTTAGTATATTTGGTGTAGGGTCCCACACCATGGCTGTGACTTATCGTGATCCTCCTGTTTTCAGCTTCCCCAGCAGTAGGATTACTGATATGTGCCACCATGCCGGTCTCAGTGGCCAGCTCAGCATGCCCATGTAGTGGGGTCGGCGCAGCATGTGGTGCTGGGGATTGAACCTCAGTCCCTGCGCTTGCCTAGCCAGGTGTTTAGTCTGCTGAGCTATCTCACTGGCTCCGCTCAGATTTTTTTATGTCTGATTTTAAGATTCACCTTTTTAAATTTCATGATGGAGTGTCAAATATATTTTGTAAGAATCTATGAAATAAAAAATGAACTTTATTTTAATTGTATTCTTAATTTATATATTTTGCTGATGTCAAAGCTATAACTGCAGATATTTTAATTGGATCAGAAGCAAAGAGAAATCAAGGGAAAGTTTAATGTTGAGATGATTCTGTTATGATGGCACAGTTTATTTTGAATTACTAATAATTTAGGGGCTCAGGTTTTTGCTGCCCGATACTGGAGGACTCATCAGCAGTATTCAAAGTTATTTTCTAGCACATACTGATTTAAAAATGTTATGTTCTCTTATAAAATAAGCATCTTGATGCTGAGGGCCTTGATTGGTTAATACTTTGCTATGATCAGTGGTCCTGATCTTTCGGAGGTCATGGAACTTGTCTAGAATCTATTAAAAAGTATGGGCCATCACTCCAAAAGATAGAATTTTTGCCTTTAAATTTATAATTTTTATGGTCTGAGGCTGGCGAGATAGCTCAGTGTTCTAAAGCACCTGCTTAGGTAAACTTAGGCAACCACAGGGGCCGCTATTCAATCCCCGGCACCACATGCTGTGGCAGCCCCACCCCCAGGGCAGGCAGAGCTGGCCATAATATAAATAAATATAATTTTCATGGGCCTAATTTAGTTAGAAAATGAAATACAGTTGCCATAAAAGAGATCCTCTCCCAGATACCAATGGATTACACAAGATGGCAGCTTATTTCTCACATGGAAGTCTGAGGCAGGTGCAGTTCTGCTGCACAGAGGCTGTAGGCCCAGAGTTGTCCTACCTAGTATTCCACTTCCTACAGCATCTTAATCTCCTTGGAAAAGTGTGGGATAATTTGCTACAAGTTCTGCATTTTGGACAGTGGGAGGGTCTTAGTGTTAAATTAAATTTCCATTTTAAGGGCATCACATGTACTTTTGACTAAATGGTAGTCGTAGACATATCCAGCTGCATGAACAGTTGGAATTAAGTCTATAGTTGAATGTCCATGTGATGTGCTAAAATTCTCCCTCTGAGTCGGAAGGGGAGAGAGTTACAGGGACTGCCCTCCCTACCACATCATTGGGAATTCATTTCCTGGGTAATTAACAGAAGTTTAGACAGTGATTACTGTGTGAAGAGTCCTGTGTCAAGCAGCAGATGGATCTCCTGGTGAAAACAAAAGATAAGACACAATTGGGGAAACCATTGCCTTGTTCTGTTCGTCAAATGTCAAATCATTGAAGTACAAAGGACATTTCTTCAGGCAGGCAGATGTGAAGTAGCCTTCAACAAGTAGGATTTGAGTAGGACCTCAGGGCCATGTTTGATTGGTAGAGCAGGGGTTTCTTAGTTTTCAAATAACCTAGCGGGATTTCTCTAGTTTGTGTGTGGCAATAGTGTTGATTCTACATCTTGTAGATGTCCACTTGAGAAATACAACAATATGTACTTTAGTATACTAATGTGTCACTTTCACAATTAAAGACAAACTGCTTATGAAGTTCACTAGTTGACACTACTTTGCTGGAAAGATGTTTCAGGTTAACAGTCAGGTCAATGCTGCTGTTCTTCTTCCAGGCTTTCAACACCTCCACGAAGGCTTCTTCCATGTTCCCTATGGGTGTTTTTTCAGGACACTATGTGGCATTAGTCAGGCATGCACTTGCACAGTGCAGCTTCATTGTCTTGTAGACAGCCTCAGTATAGTCATATGGCCTGGTAAGATCAGTTTTTCCAGTCTAAAGAGTCATCATGTTAATGTTCTCAATCACTGTAAGTGGTATGTGTATTGTTTCAGAGTGTAGATATTTTAATGTTGACAGTTTAGAAAGATATGAATGTGCAACAGGTTCAAAAGATTATGATTGAGAATTACTTTTCGTAAAAACTGCATTCTGGGCCGAGAGGTAGATCAGCAGCATAAGTGCCTACCTGGTAAGCACAAGGTCCCAAGTTTGATCCCCTGTATGCAAAAAAAAAAAAAAAAAAAAAATTGTTTCCTTGGAAATTAAGGTGGTATTGGGACTCTAATAGAAGCACTCAGAGAAGCCTCTGCATTGAGGGGAAACCAGGACATGACAGGGTCTCATCTTGGTACAGAGCTCACACATGTTGGTGTTCATCATGGCATTCTGTTCTCTTTGCACAATTAAAGCCTTTTCTGGGGTATAATTTGAAAAATAATTTGCCTGTTAAGTTCTACATCATGTTTGGGTGTTAAGCTTGAACTCAATGCAGATATGGAAGGGTCATCTCAGGGAGCTTTGGAAAATGAACTTCAGCTTCCTCCAGAATATTTAGCTTCTATAGTGAAATTGAAGGTGGGCTAAGTATCAAGTTCAAAGGTGTGGCACTGGCTAATGTTGGATATTGAGCCGCCTCCTGACCTAGAATTGGAACTCTCATTTCATGAGGCCCTAGGATTTGAGCTGTTGGCTCAGTAGATGACTCTGGAGGCTGAGATGGCATCTCCTGCATAGTTGGAGAAAGTCTAGCCTCTGTAATAGATTGTAGATTTCTTGTAAGCTCCACATCCAAAGGTTGAACTGTGACTTTAGTCATGTTTGGATAATGAGCCTGAATCTGGTGTGGATATGGAAATGTTACTTCAGGGTACTTTTGAGGAATTGCTGTAGACTCTTTTGGGGCTAAAAAAGTTCAGCCTCTGTAGTATATTCTGAAGCATTGGTGAGTTCCAGGTCCAACTGAATGCAACATGATGTTGGGCGATGTTGGCTGCTGAACTTGATCCTAATATTGAACCTGTTGTCTTATAACGGGCTAGAAGCTGAGATGGAACCACCAGCTGGTTTGGAGAAAGTTCTGCTTCCTCAGGAGGCTCTGGAAGAGGAAATGGGACTGGCCGCAGCACTGGAGATGGTAGCACTGGTTCAGGGTATTGTTCAGACTGGGGTGGGGTTATCTGATGAACTGGAGAAGATTTTATGTTGTTAGGTGGCTCTGAAGATGGAACTGTAGTCTCTTGGGGGGCTGAGATGCTTCTATCCCTCAGGCACTTCTGAAGGCTAAACTGAAAATGTTAACACTTTCTGTCAGTGCAAAAGAAACACTACTGTTCATAGAGGGTCTTAAAGGTTGAGCTGAGAGCAACTCCAGCAGGAGAGTTTGGTGACAGAGGTAAGTGTTCCTGCTGACTGGGAGAATGTTCCTAACTGCAGTATGTCTTAGGACCCTCTGTCAAATAGAGAATGTTAATATTTCACAGTAGGGCACAGATGATGAGTTTTAACCTCTTGCTTATCTTTGAAAGACACAAACTGTCCAGGGCACCCTGAGGACTGAACTGGGGTATCTAGTTTAAGTTTCAGTTTCAACCTGATTGGTCATTCAGGAAGGTTAAGAATGACACTGTTCAGTGTTGGAGGGTACACTTGATCATCACTAAGGAAAAACTTACTTCATGATGTTCTGGAGGTTGAACTGCTAGCATTAGGAAGCTCTGGAGGCCAAGCTATAGCCTCCTGGAGGTTTGATGTTGATTAAATGCCTATGTTTTATAGATGTTCAGCTACTGTCTCCTGCTAGACTGAACCTCCTAAAGGATCAGTCTTCTCTCTAGTTTGCAGATATTTAGCTATGCCCCCTAAATACGCTGAGAATTCATTCTTCTCAGAAGTCTATAAATTCTAGCCATGGTCTCCTGCTAGGATTGCTTATCTTGAACAAGTTCTGAAGATTGAGCTTGAGTGTCCTAATGAAATTGTAGCAGTTCTACCCCATTGGAGGGAGAGTAGGGGCCTCATTCTCAGTATAGAAGGTTCCACATCATTAGAATTATGGTTAAGCTGTGTGCTTGCTGATAAATTGGGGAAATTCCACCTCCACAGTGGGTTCTGGTATTATGGTAAGATCTTGAGATTTAACACTAGATAAATGTGAATGCTTAATTATTTCTTTATGATGCTCTGGAGAAGTTTCTATCTCAACAAACTGAAGGCTGAGCTAGGGCTCTCAGCTGGTTCCAGATGGTTCATCCACCTGAGAGGACTCAAAAAGTTGAGCTGCCTGCTTTTCTTCCCTGGGAGAGGGTTCATTCTCCTCAGGATTGTCTGGAATCTGAGCTGGTATCTCTTGTTAGGTTGGAGAATATTCTACCTCCTCCAAACTCTGAGGGCTGGACTGGAACCTATAGCTGGTTTAGATTAAGTTGAGCCTCCTTTCCTGCGTCTATAGTTATGGTAACCTCCATATGCACAGGTTTAACTGTGATCATTGGCACGTTTCAGTGATGAGCTTCACTCCTACTTGGAGATGAAGCTTCTACCTCCTGAAGCACTGAAAGCTGGCCTATATGCCCTCCTCAGTAGCAAGTTCATGCTGACGCTGAGCTTATTGCTGCACTGGAGAAGGTTCAGCCTCCTCAGGGAACCTGAGGGTTTACCTGCAGCTTCTTGCTGAGATGAAGAAGATTGGAACTTGGGACCTAGATTTTGAGTTTGGGCCTCTGGTTGGAATTGAGAAGGTTCCGTTTGTTTAGGGGCTTATGGAGGTGAGGCTAGTCCCTGGGAGAGAGCAGAGGAATCCAGATCATCAAAGCTCTCTACTCTCATTTTACCCCATGTCCCAGGGGGCATGTATAAGGGCATGGAGATGATTCTGATGGGAAATGAATTAAAGACCAAGGCTTAGTGTGGGCCTTGGGGTCTTGGTGGTCAACAGGACTCAGTACCCATTCCACTGCAAAACCCTGGCGACCAAGATCAGTAGCCACAACCAGTGCCCCACAAAGAATCCAGGAGCCCCAAAGCACAGCAAGAATGTGACAGAAAATGGTGTGAACACAGCCACTTAGACCAGTGGAGTTAAAGTGCTCTGGCCTATAGAGTGGATCCTTTCTGACAGCCACTTGCCCAAATGCCTTAACAACCACAAACTCTGTTCCACTGTCTGTCTGTCTGTCTGTCTGTCTGTCTGTCTGTCTGTCTGTCTGTCTGTCTATCTATCTATCTATCTATCTACTTATGACATGTTTATTAAGGAAACCTTTTCAATGCTAGGATCTGGCCTAGATGCCTTGCATGGGATGGAGGAACCTTTTCCCGCTGTTATCAGGTCCAACTCCCATTTCAAACCCTGAAAGAAGTGAGAGTGTCTTGCCGTATAGCTGCCTCCCCCATAGCAAGGCAAGATTTAGGCTCAGACATAAATTGAGGGATCTTTGGCCACCAGCAGCCCACGAAGTGGGACAGAGCAGAGCTTAATACCAAAATCAGTGCTGGGCTTCAGAATGCCCAAAAGTGCTAGATATTTGATTTGGTACTTTCAGGTTGTTATTTAGAGTTGATATTGATGGAAATTCCTGCAGATTACCACAAAAGGCATATTTTCATTGGAAGGGTTTCTCAGACTAGAAGATTGAAACCAGTCAGATCCACCTCTTACAAGCAAATCAGAGCCTCAAATAACTCAGCTGGGATTTCTCAGGACCTCTAATAACTTTTAGCTAGAATTTCTCAGTGTCTTAGCCTTCAGAGCTATGAAGCAAGACAGCAGTTCAGTTCAGCAGTTCTTTGCTCATCAGGTTTCCTTTGAGCATAGGCTGTGACTTTTGCCCCAATCTAAAACTCAATAGGGAAAACACCACCATTCAGTAGCATAACCACATCCAAATCACACATGAAAGCAGCTGTTTATTATATGATTTGTTTTCATCAGTATGTCAGGACCATGAATTCCTGATTCAGCAAAGTTTATCCAAACCGCAATGGACAGTTTCTGGAATGCATCTGACAAAGCCTTCTGAATAGCTAGCTTCAGGCCACCTTTCTTTTCATGAGGAGTGATAACAGTCCTTCCTCCTGCTCATCCCTGTGGTCCTCCAGTGCCACCTCCTATGAGACTCCTGTGCACATAGGAGAGCAGCACTAAAGCACAAACTGCATTTTGCTTCTCAGTTGGGGCTGTCAGACTTTCTTTGTTCAAGGTCAGAAGGCTCTTGAACCTTGATGATTCTTTCTATGTATCCATTGAAACCAAGTGATGGCGCAGCCAGATAGCTCAGTGGACTAAAGTGCCTGCTTAGGCAGAGTGCAGCAGCTGGATTCGATCCATGGCCTCCGGGGCATGCTGAGATGGCTATTGAGACTGGGTGTGGTGGATCACTACAAGTCCAGTCTATGTAGTGAGACCCGTAGACCCTGTACTAAATACTGAAGGAAGGGAAGGCAGGCGGGCGGGCGGGAGGGAGGGAAGGAGAGGGAGGGGGAGGGGGAGGGAGGGGGAGAGAGAGAGAGAGAGAGAGAGAGAGAGAGAGAGAGAGAGAGAGAGAGAGAGAGAGATCAGGAACAGGACCAAGTGGTAATTTGCCAACTCTTGGACTTGTGAGCTGCTTATAGTAAGGGCCTAAGGTAAAACTGCCTAAGTTTGGTCCCAGGATAAACCTTCACTGGGGATTTCTGGAAAAGCAACTTCTCATCACAGGGCCTTTTGGGCTCTTTGGACATCACTGGTAGAGTACAATGTGATGACTGCTTACTGCACTGGTGGGCCACCAGTGCATTTTGGGAGAAACCAGACCAAGGACAGAAAGGCAAACTGGGAGAGTGCTGTGGAAGGAGATTGATGCAAGGCCTCAGCCGAGGGTCCTCAGTTCCTACACAAGTAAGGTTTTGTCACTTCTAATAGGAACTATTAGTCACTAACCCCTATCCAGCTGTCCTTGTGCCTAAGGCACAAGCAGCACGGTGCCTGCACACAGCATGCCTGCAGTGTTTAAAACATTTTGTATACTATGAATGTACACAGCTTTTTCAACTAAAAAATTATAAAAATGGTGAAATATATTGGATTCTGTTAAGAAATATGCTGTAATCTACTAAAATTATTAAAGTATCATCTAGGAATTTATCCTAGGGAAAAAATTATATTTAAAAATAAAATAATTTCCTGGGAAATAGCTTTCAGGCACAGTATTTGCCTGGCAAGTACAGGGTCCTGAGTTTGATTTCTAATACCCTCCACCAAAAAAAGAATAAGAGAATGGTTATGCTAATTGTATATCTTGTTAACTTAGTGGAAAATCATACAACTTAAAATTGTAAAGAAAAGTAGACATTTGGAGAACATTTGAACTAATGTTAAGTCAAAAATATCAGATTACATATTGCTATGAAATAACTATAAAATTATATACATGTGTGCAAAAACCTAGATAATGTATTACAGTAGTTCTGAAACAGTAGTAAAGGGTAACTTTAAAATTTCAAATTTAATTTTTAGGAACATTTCAAGATTTTATAAATCTAAATTATAAGTTGTCTCTTTTTCTCTGTTACCCTGCTGGTGCTCTAAATTAAATGGATGCTTTACTTTTTTCCTCTGTAAGTGTAAAATAATATGGCTTCATTAATTGGCTTAGAACTGGAGTACCTCACAGGATGGATAGGAGCTCTCATTGCATGATCACAGAGACTTTCTCCCACACTTATTTTAGAAGTTGTAAACATTTATTTATTTTTGCTTTTCTTTTTAACTGGATGAGCTTATGGATTTATAATCTAAGTAAGCACAACATCAAATCATGTCTGTCTAAGCTGTAGCACTTTGAAATTGGGGAGTTTTGTCCATTTGTTGTCTTTTTATACTGTGCTTTTCTTTAAAAAATCACATCTGGTGCCACTTTATTGCGTCTTCATTCTAAATCTAAGACAATAGTCTAACGAGTTTCCTCAAAAGAGTTCTTAAGATTTTCTGGAATGGTCTTGTCATAGTATACCACTCACTAAATCTCTAATGAATAAATATTTGAAGCCAGAGTAATAATTTTTCATGCATATGATACTGTCTTAATAATTGTGTTGTGGCTGTGTGCTTTATTGATTTCTGCCACTTCAGTGGCATGAAATGAAATGTATTATCCCACTTAAACCATTATGGTTTCCTTTTGAATTACATATTCAGTACTTGGTTCTGTCATCAAGCTTCTGCCATGTTCTATAATGTGGTATTCAGCCTTAGATATTTATTGCTTTGTATTCAGGCGGTATAAATCAAAATAGAACAAATAAATCTGGAGTAGTAAAGTTGGTAAGAACATACAATAAGCAGTTAAATTTTTAGAAATCATCCTTCTTAGCATGTGTTCTGGTTTGGGGTTTCTTTCTTCTCTCAAGAGCTATAGAAATGAACTGATGCTATGCACTCTGGGGAGAAAGGAGGGCAGATCCCGAGACGCCCAGTCGCCATCTGTGCTGGGCGGGGGCGGCCCTGCCCACCCTGTCTTTGGCTTTTTGACAGCATATGCCTTACTTTCTTCCCACACTTTTACCATCATGTTTTAGGCTGTTTTGTTTTAAACATTAGACTGCTTACGACTTGTTCCTAGGGTCCTCTCTCTTTTCACTTCATCTGATAATCTGAGGCTTTTTCCTTGATTTTTATCACTTCACAGTGTTATCCTTGAACCAGTACTTTCCAGACTGACAATTCCTGTGAAAAACTGCAGTTCACTGAGATGCCTTAATGTTAACCTCACTCCTTTCACCTCTTACATGCTCGATTTCCCAAGTGCACTTTTAAGCCTGTAGTTTCTTCATAAACCTTTTCTTCTCTTCCTTAAGAACAGTGTCTGCATCTATCTGTCCATCTTATGCCTGTCACATAAGAATCATCACCATTTTCCCTTCACCTGTATCCATCCTTACTATATCCATTTCAGTTCTGCAGCAGAAATGTAAGTTATGTCTGCCCTGTTTTTTCACTTCCCAGTGCCAGCCCAAACTGTCCTTGTTTCACACGTGGACTTCTCTTTAGGTCTCCCTTGGTTCTGTCATCCCTTCCACATCCCTAATTCCTACTCCGGCAAATGTCTTCATATGTAGTATTCTAAATCAGATTATACCTCTTAAGTCACTCAAACCCTTTACTGGCTTTTCTTTGTCTATAAGATGGTACATTATCTTGCAACCTTTTCCAGGTTTTTCTGAGCACTTTTTCATCTTAGGTCTTTTCATGTGTTCTGTTTGTTTGTTTGCCTGCTTTTGTGTATTTTGGTACCAGAAATTGAACTCAGGGCATTGCACTTGTCAGGCAAGCATTGCACCACTGAGCTATATCCCCAGCTTCTTTTCATGTGCTCTTACCTGTAGTTTTCCTTCTCTGCCTCTGATGTTCCTCACTTCCTCAGACAGTCTCTTTTATCCCTCAGTCCATTGCTACATCTGTATTTTCTCTCACATGTTCAGTTTCTCCACAGAGAGAATTGTGTTTCATTTTTTTCCTCCCTTCCGCCCCCCTCCCCCTCCTTTTTTTTTTAATTTGAGGCAAGGTTTCACTTTAGGCTAGCCTTGACCTCACTTTGTAGCCCAGCCTGGCCTCAAACTTGAAGTAACCAACCTTCCTTCCTTCCTTCCTTCCTTCCTTCCTTCCTTCCTTCCTTCCT
>PVKN010030773.1:0-12648 GCA_004027915.1 Capromys pilorides
AGGGCTTAAATCCAAGGATTAAACCACTCATTTCTATAGGATTCATCTGAAGAAAATATTTATTTTAATCTTTTCATTCCCAGAGGTTTCTTTCAATGCATAAAACCAATAATGATATAGGTTATCTTCTCCCTTCTCCAGGTGCAACATATTTTTTAAAAAGCGCTGTATATCTATCCAGAACAAAAAGTGAAAGTGTTGATAGGAAATGTGCTTATTCACTGATATGCACTCTGTGTGTTGGGTAAGGTTGTGTGTGGACTCTCAAAGTTGAAGTGGAACCTGTGGGATTGCATCCTCTGGCTCTCTTAAGCAATAGAGATGCTTGTGATGTCAGTATTCAGCTTACTGAGGCCCCCTCCATGCCCTCTGACTCAGAAGGCTTTCAGTGAAGTGTCCAATGCCCAAATCACCCACAGATCTCCCTCTCATTTTCCACTCTCTCTGAGTTTCATTCTCACTCTTCCAACATTTAATTTCCTGAATTCCCCAAAGAGCCTTGTGTCCTCCATTTTCTTTCAATCCATCAGCACCCTGATGGCTGTGCTTTCACTTTACCTGGCCCAGGCTCCTTCCTGTTCCAGGTGAGTCATTTTTCACTGGTTATCTCCTTGTCCCTTTGTCTCTCTATCCCCCAGAGATAGCAAAACACCATCTGTGAACCTATCCATGATTTCACTTTACTCCCAAGCCCTAGTGGCTGAGCACCGTTGAAGAAAATCACTAGCATCCCTCAACCAGCCCCACCAGGAAACTCCGATGGGCTCTCCAAATTTCCACACTTATGCCTCAATTCTTCCTGTTGCATGGTGGGTTCTTTTGCTTTTGAAGATACCTGGCATCCTACTTCAATGCCCAGAAAAATGAACCTGAAGCCAGGCCCATCTGCTACTTCCACACCTCCCTTTTCCTCTATTGCCAGCTCTTCCAGCTGTGTCCACACCTTTGCCCTACATTCTGCCCTTACATTCTCCCCTCTCTGCTATAACTATATCCTCCTATTCTCCTCTTTATGAAGTCTTTACTTTATCTTTCAATCATTTTATGAGGTTCTCTATGTTTGAGCAAGCACAGCAGTATTTTTATTTAAAAATGACAATTTCTATTTAATTCTCTTCCCTTGACACCTTAAACTCTTGACTTCTACCTCCCCAGACTTCAAGCAAATATTCCCAAAGCCACACCTTGAACTCAACATGGTCTGGAGTCCTAATAAGACAATTTATACTTGGGTATCTCTGTGTCTATTCCCAGTATTACATTACTCCTGCTGTAAAACTTCTTCATGCTCTCATTTCTCTTAGAGATGGTGATTGCTCTTTATTCCCTTACTACTCTCACTTCTTTCAAGAAAGTGGTCTCCATCTTATTATCCACTACTTCAACCTTGTTCTTGCCTGCATCATCTAATCCTAATCATTCTCATTCTTCATCATCTATTCTCATAATTTCATTCTTCGTACCCACAGGCAAACCTCATTCCTAAATTTTTCCAATCACCTACTATGTTTACACTTGTACTACTGGTGAAATTCAAACGCCATGGAGGTTAGTGCCCTCCAGACTTCCATCTTGAATCAGGAACTCAGCTTTATCCATCTTCCTTCTGCAAATCCCATGGTACCCATCTTTCCATTCACCTAATGAAGTGTTTTCATACTATATCAAAATTCCTCTGTGCTATCTCCTCTCTCCTTTTGTGTGGATGTAAACTCTTTTTAATAATCTGATTAGGCTGGTGAGATAGCTCAATGGACTAAGCACCTGCTTTGGCAAGCGCAGGAACTAGGGTTTGATGTCCAGTCCTGCATGCTGCTCCAGCCCCACTCCCAGGGCATGGTGAACTGATGAACAAGTCTGGCACCACGCCTGTAGTCCCAACACTGGGGAGGCTAAAAACAGGATGATCGCTATGATCCAAGCTGCATAGTGAGGCCTGTTCCAGATATATAAATGAAAAAAAATTTTTTTGAAAACCTGATCAATGGAAACCAACCTAAATAATATCTCCAGTAGTCTGGCCCATGCCGTGATTGTAGATTGGTCTATTTTCTGAGCTCTGAGAGCTCCATAGAGAAGCAGACATCTACCTCACAGCTAATACTCAACTGTTCCCCTCCCTGGACTTCCCACAAAATCCTCTAAGGTTCTCCTTGTGCCTCCTTATGTGACCATTTCTTCTTAGTCTTCTCTTTGTCTGCTCTTCCCTGAAGTGAGTTTCTTAATCCAAGGCCCTGACTGTGTTGCTCAAAGCCTTTCCCTGTCTTCTTTCCTTGGGAAAGTGTTTCTTCAGTGAAATTCCTCAAATTAAACTCTCTCTCATCAAGATATTAGGAGGCTGGCCAGATAGCTCAGTGGACTTGAGTGCCTGTTTAGGCAGAGCACAGGTGCCAGGGTTCAATCCCTAGTACTACAAGCCAAGCTGGCCTTGCTCCCAGGGCACATTGAGACAGCAATTGAAATGGGCGTGGTGGCTCACATCTGTAATCCCAGCTCTTGGGAGGCTAGAAACAGGCGTAGATCACTACGAGTTCAATCTACACAGTGAGACCCTGTAGACCTTGTGCTAAAATACATTTACAAAAAACAAAACAAAACAAAAAAACCAACAATAACAACAGCATATTAGGGACATCAGGATCCTGGTGCATACTTCAGCTATTTGTCTACTTTCCCTCTGTGACCCATGAGTTCCTTGTGAGCAGCCCATGCCTGACATTGGCTCATAAAGAAGTCAGTCAGTAAATACTTGCTTGATTTGAGTTAAGCTATTATCACCAGTCTATGAATGGTGTGTTTATATTATGTATCAGTTGCCTTTACAGAGGATCTATCCTCCATCTTTTCTTTTTTCTTGACACACAGTTTTGGCCTTACATCTTTTTCAGACCTCTCTGAAGGACAAAGCTTCTTGACACTATTTTTTACTGTCATTTCTATTCACCTTCTTTTATTTTATTTGATTTTTGTACAAATCAACATCTGACTTTACCAGAGAATTTCCTGCTTGGCTCTGTTTTCAGATACTTCCTCATTTCTTCCTGGTCTGGACTGTGCTATTAGACGGATGCATCATATCTCTTGAGGGGCCCTGACCTTGCATCCTCAAGTCTCACCAGTCCACCAGTCTCTGTTCTAAACATCTAGAACTTTGCCTGCTCCACAGCTGACCACCCAGTGAACACCCAGCTTGCTTACCCCAGCTGTGGTGGACTCTGGAATAACCTCCCCAAGCCCTCAAGGCTCCTGTCATTTCTTTGTCAGCTAGAATAGATCCAGAGAATCAGCTCTGCAATGCATCACTTCCTCTTTTGGCTAAAATTGATTTGGAGCAGCTGTCCCCGTGCCCCCCCCCCCCACCAGGGTCCCCTCCCACTGCTGTCACCCAGCTTTTCTCTAGCATCTGTTTGATCTATGTCTGGAAGAGATCATGGCATCCTCTTCTGGATGGGTGGTCTCCAGTGTGTCCCCCAATCCCTCCCCCTCTTTTAATCTCTTAACATAGTCTCTCCCACATAGATCACCATCACAGTCCCACATGGTCCTTCAGGCGTCCCTGGTTTGGGCTGACTTAGCTCTTGATTCTGATTCTTTGGAACAAAGCACTGTGAAGACCTTAGTGTCCTAGGCCAGTAAGGAACCTACATCTTTAAGTCCTGGTGAAGGCAAATATTGGTGTCTACTTCTCCTGCATTAAAACCCGGCATACATTTTATTTCTTGACTCATGCTTACCAATTTGGAATGCGGGCATGTCCACTAATTCTAGCCTTCTTTCAAACTATCCCTAACTATGATCAGTTAGTGTCAGGTATTATTTCTATCTGTTTATTACATAAAATTTTCCATCACTTATTTGAGCTTACTTTTTTTTTTTTTTTTTTTTTTTTTTTTTTTTTTTTTTTTTTTTTTTTTTTTTTTTTTTTTTTTTTTTTTTTTTTTTTTTTTTTTTTTTTTTTTTTTTTTGTAGAACAAAGCCTGAATTGTTTTTGTTTATATTTTAGTACTACCTTTGAAAGTTTTAAAATTTTTCTATTTGAATTCTTATAGAACAAATTTTATTACTACTATTATCAGAACACCTTTAGTTTACTAGTATCATTGGAACACAAGTAGTATTTGAATATTTCAGGTCATATTTGTGAGACTTACCTGGTTCCATATTGCAGTAGAAAAAGATGACAAACAATCAGCTATAGTAGGACTAGTACTGATGATAGTAGTTACTACTCATTCAATAAATAGTAAACACCTACCATGTGCCAAACATCTTGCTATATTCTGGGGAAAGATGAGGGGGCATTTACATTGACTGACTTCAGTGGGCCTGCCTTTTAGCGTAAAATATAAATATTTCTACAAAGAAAAATAAAAATTTGATCTTGATGGAGACATGGTAGAAATTACTAGTCATCCAGCACCCCACACTCTCTCCAAGACTTTGGTGGGAGCAATTCCAGGTCAATGGGATGCAAGGCTGCTTAGGCAGGGACATAGAGAACACATCCTCCTCTGAAGTGCGGGAGGCTTCTGTTCCTAAGCACAACCATGGCTTTCCCTGAAGGCTTGCCATTGCTCTAAATGCCTTACATATCTGGTCACAGCATTGAGAACCCCTTGGGGTAGATCTTATTACCATCATTTGTATGTGAGGACATCTGGGAGCACAGAAGTTGATGATTGAGTTCAAGGTCATATACCTCTTATTGAAGGAAGCTGGGTACAAACTCATGCATCATACTTTTAGAGTCAGTGTTCCTAAGCATGATTCCAAGCTCCCCAAATTGATGTCTTTATTTTTTGCTGTGCACATGAAAGTATATGCAACCTACATGTGTAAACACAAACTAGAAAGTGTGTGTGTGCACACAGGACAATTTTTCTCAGTAAGATGAACACCAGTCTTAACATAATATTACACATTCAATGTTGCCTGATAATGTGATGCCAACTTAGGGGCTGTCTACTTGACTACAGACATGTAGGATTAAAAGTTCAGATGGTTCTCAGAAAACTTATCACCACTGCTGAAATGGCACCTGGTTGCAGGACTTCAAGGACTTTGAGAACTCCTCTAATATCCCCAAACAGGGACTTGATATAGTCTTGTGGAAAATCATCAAAACCCAAGTACAAACACAACTACAATGGTTTTAGGAAGATGCTTTGGCTATTGTTGTGGAGCTGTGTACACAGTCCTACAGGGACTAAGTGTAGGAGAGAGGCCTGCTTTTCCACCCCTGATCCTCCCTGGGTGGCCAGCCAGGGCTGCACTGGCCCACACTGTTGATCCTAGAGGGGTCCAACTGCTGCCAGATAAGTGTGAGCACATGGCCTGTGCAAGATAAGAGCCAGGCCGGAAATAAACATGAGCAGCAGTGCCATTCCCAGGGGTCTTCTTAGAAAAGCGCTGTTATCATCAGCATTGTTCACACTTGTTAACAACTTTCCTTGAATAGGGTTTTTGACATGTTTATTTCTTCAACTCTCAATTGTCTGTTGGAGAAAAAACTCTTCTTAGTTGTTAGCTTGTCTGTGACTCCCAAAGCAGTTTCCGGCTATTGTCAGCACAGCAAGAAGGGGCAAGACTATTGGGGTGATTTAGAGCCTTGGGCTGAGGTGGCCCTTGCCTGGAGCCAGGCCAGCGACCACTGCAAGGTTTGGGAAGAACTCACGACAAGCCTTTCAGAGGTGTATTAGGAAGACTGATGCTTCCCTGGAGAGATACACAGAATGTGTGACTTGCTACTTCTTTTACTGTCCAATCCCTTTACAATGTGAACTGGATCTTCATAATTTCCTCCCTTCTTTAATCATAGCAGTCTCCAACTCTGAATGTTATCATTTGTGTCCAGTTGTCCCTTCAAAGCCCCATGCAGTCATTGGTGCGGGCTCTAGAGTTTATGGTTAATTTATTATCCAATGGTGGGATTATGGCTAGGAGTGATACACCTGACCTAGAGTGGATAGATGAAATGCAATAGAAGGAAGAGAGAGAGGCTTGCTCTCTGCTGCTCCTCCCCTCTTTTGGCTCTTGCTATTTTATTGTTTTCCATGGCTATGAACTGCTGATCACTGCCATGTTCCACTCTGACTTGGAGCCAGCTGAACATAGACTGAAATCTCCACAAACTGTGAGCTAAAGAAATATTTACTTCTTTAATTTTTAGGATCAGGTTTTTGCCTCAGCAATAGGAGAAAAGTCGTTGAGACACAGAGCAATGGATATATTCCAAGTGACACATAATGAGTTTGCTGCTTCACTAAGTGTTCTGTGGGGGTCAACTATTCCACCTTTCTCTCACGGTGTTTATTTTTTTTGGTTTCCTTTTGTTTTGTTTTTCTTTCACATCTCATGGTTAATTCTGAGCCACTACTTATCCCAAAGCTTGGTATTTGTCAATTTCTATGGGAATCGAGAGTTCTCTGAGCAGGGTGTGGTGGCACACAACTGTAATCCCAGCACTTGGGAGGCTGAGGCAGAAGGATCCATATGAGTTCAAACAGCCTGGGCTACAAAAGTGAGCTCAAGGCCAGCTTGAACTGCATAGTTCGACCCTCTCTCAAAAAGATTAAAAAAAAAAAAAGTACTCTGGATAATGTCTGAGAAACATCAGGAAGAAGAAAAGATCAGTGTTACTTTCTAAAGGACCTTTCATAGAGGGAGTCAATTTAGAAATCTCTCTACAGGCCGAAAGGCTTTGGGATGACACAGCTTCTTTTATTTGGAAAATAATCATTGAGAATACTTGAAATATTAGGAGGACTTTCCTATACTCATCTCACTCGAATTCAGGGTAGGGGGGATAAAGTGCTTTGCCATTGCCAGTGTGTCAAGATCTATACATGGGAGTTTGCTGTTAGCCACTGAATTGGTGCTCCCACTGGACGCTAAAGTGACCCCTTAGATTCTGGTAACCTGGCAGGAGGCTCTGCACCACTGGAACTCAGCACAAGCATTTCCAAACATGAAGGCTGATCAGTTAGTACCTAGTCTACTTCATTTACAAATCCCCATTGGGATGTATCCATTAAGTTCAAAGAAAAACTTTCCTGATCTCTTCATTTAAAAAAAAAAAAAGAAAGGAAAAAACCTATATAGCTTTCATTGAAGCATTAAGCAAGCAGCTTGTTTCAGTTTTGTCATACCTTCTGACCTTTGAGTCTTTTCATATATTTCCCACTCGCATTATACTTCGAAAGTTTTCCTCTTTGCTGTTCCTGCAGGAAACAGTATGCAGGCATTCTAATTTTACTGGCTGTGTTTGTGTCAGGAGTATCTGCTAAGCTCAGAGCCCTTAACAGACTTATCTTCTCATTTTGCAAGAGACTAAAAAAAATGGAGGTAAAATGGAGGTAGAGTGCATGGAGGTGCACAAATTCATTCTACAGGCCTGGAGAAGATGGCTAAGGTCGTGTTCATTACTCAATCCAGAGTTCCCAAACAGAAGTAAAAGTTTGCCAAACACTTCTTTTGCACACCAAACTATTTGTCAACAGAAGCATTACTGAACTAAGACATTACTGTACATATTCCCATTTTTTAGATCAAAATAGTGAGAGACAAGGGAATTGAAAGACTTTACTGATTCTCTAATAACTGGTGCCAAATAGAGAGGCATTGCTGGCTGTGCATACTCCTAAAACAAAGATTGGCTTCAGTTTTCTTACAATCAGGGATAAGCACTGAGGAAAATATTTTAAAAAGCTCAGCGCTCTAAGATGCACATAGACTGAGCTAGGTAAGTTCTGCACAAGCACTAAGCTGTGTGTCTGCCATATGGAGCATAAGCTATGAAGTTGAACTTCCTTCCTACCAGACTTGCCCTGCATGTGGACTTTTATGTTCATATTTGATCAAGCACTTTAATGTGCTTGAGTTTAAACACAATAACATCACAGAGTGACATTTTGGCTTGAGACAGAAACGATTTCCTCCTTCTAGCTGAGCTGCTGAGAAATCTTCCTTCCTCTCCTCAGAGGACTGTCAGTCTCTTTGGAAGAGGGGCTGCAAACCCAGTCCTGTTGCTCACACTGAGAAAATTCAGGGGCTCTTTCTTTCTTCTTTCTTTCTTTCTTTCTTTCTTTCTTTCTTTCTTTCTTTCAATTTCTTTTTTCTGAACTGCCATATGAGGAACTCAATTAACAATTACTTGGGTCATCTATAAGGGTTTGTTCCTGATTCTACCACTGATTTCCTGGTGGTCTCTTATGGGTCATGCCATCCGTCTGAACCTGTCCCGTGAGTGATGGAAGATTATTACAGGCGAGAAGTTTGAAGCTTCCTTTCAGTTACAGAATTATGGGTTAAGTTATTTCTCCCAAAGTATTCTGTGGAATTCCTAGCCACTGGTACTTCGCAGTGTAACCTCATTTGGATTTAGGTTTTTCATGGAAAAAATAAAGCTAAAATCAGGTCACTATGGTGAGCTCTCATCTAACATGACTGGTGTCATTTTTAAAAGGGGAAATTTGGGCACAAGGACAAGCTCATAGGAAGAGGGTGTTAAGACACAACAAGATAGCAGCCACCTACAAGCCAGCAGATGAAGTCTCCAAGGAAACCAACCCTGTTGCCACCTTGATGCCACATTCACAGCCTGCAGAACATTGAGGCAGTAAATTCATTTTGTTTGGAGGATAAGCATCAAGAGTGCTTGGAAAATGCTAGCAGAGATGACCCAAGTTTCACTTTGTCTGTAATTGTTGAGATAGAGTGTTTTACTCTTCCCAGATTCACATCTCCAGTTGTAACAGGCAAAGCAAAATGAAACTTTAAAAGGTGGCTTGGTCTACGGCCATACTACCCTGAATGTGCCTGATCTTGTCAACAAGGCAATTTTTGTCTTTCCTTTGGAAACAAGTGGAGTCTCCAGATTTTCTTAGTTCTAGGGCATAAACTGGCTGTCCTCACCTCTCTTTAGCAAAGATCAATGGACAGAAAATAAAGATGCTGTTGCCAAGAGTTTCTTTCTGTCTTTCTTTTCTTTCTTTCTTTCTTTCTTTCTTTCTTTCTTTCTTTCTTTCTTTCTTTCTTTCTTCCTTCCTTCCTTCCTTCCTTCCTTCCTTCCTTCCTTCCTTCCTTCTTTCCTTCCTTCTTTCTCTCTCTCTTTCTTGCTCTCTTTCTCCCTCCTTCCTTCCTTTTTTCCTTCCTTCCTCCCTTCCTCCCTTCCTTCCTATGACACATATTAGATTCTTGAGAACTTGCACAATTGTATGACTGACATTCTACCATGCTCAGGGAGAGATATTTAGTAGTAGCTAACTAGAGTTGCTTTCATCTCTGGTGGAATATTCAGTGATAGTATTGATTCCAAGCATCTTGCCTATATTAGTCAGGGCTCTCCAGAGAAACAAAGACAATGAATAAGTGTGTGTGTGTGTGTGTGTGTGTGTGTGTGTGTGTGTGCGCGCGCGCTTGCGCATTTGTGTCTATAAAAAGAGATTTACTATAAACAATCATCAAACAGTTACTGAGGCTGAGAAGTCTCAAGATTTGTAGTTGCCAGGCTCCAGAAGAACCTATAGCGTAAGATTCAGGTCTTATCCAAAGGTTTGAGAACCAAGGGAGCCAATTATGTGGGTTTAAGTTGAAAATCTGGTACACTTGAAGCCCCAGAAGTTTTCAGTTCAAGTCCAAAGACAGGCACAGACCCATGTCCCAAGTCAAAAATTCCAACATGAGGATTTTCTCTTTACTCACCCATTTTGCTCACTTCAGCTCCTTTATTGATCAGAAGAGTACCTTCCACACCCCAATAGGGAAGAATCTTGCTTTAGCAGTCTACTGACTCAAATCTTAATTGCATCTGACAATCTCTGAAAACATCTCCAGAATAGTGTCTGACAAAGTTTCCAGGCACTCTGTAGCCAAATCAAGTTCACTCATAGTATCAATCATCTTACTGTTCAATATACAAATATATCTCAGTGGTCATAAATCACTGGCTCCAGCCATCCCAAGATCTCTGTCCAGCTGTACTGCTGGACTGTACTGCTGGATCAGGTGGACCTCACATGCTGACTTACTCTCCTGTGGCCACTTTACAGTGTAGGGCCACAAGATGCCTTTGATAACATGGCAGGCTAGTATGTTATTGGAAACACATGTATTTACTCTGAATTAAATTATAGAAAATCAAAATGTCTCAAAAATCTAAATATTAAAACAGAAATGCTAAATCTACTGAAAAAGAAGGTGGTAGAAATTTTGAGAACATAAGGCTAGGCAGAGAATTCAGGAAAAAAACCAACAGACATGAGAAATACTTTAAAGAATCAACAACCTGAGTCTCATCTTACTGAAAAAGTCTTGCACATAAAAAGAAACCACTAACAAAGTAAAAAAAAAAATATCACAACTTGGGAAAAAATTTAGCCAATAGTCCCTCATTCAAAGGACTTCTACCTAGAATAAAGGACTTAAAAAATCAAGCTTCTCAAATTCAAAGGCCCAATTCAAACATGGGTATCTGAAATGGACACACACTTCTCAGGTGAAGAAATAAAAATGGCAAATAAATATAGGGAAAAATGTTTAACAGCACTGGTCAGTCCATAAATTCAAATTAAAACAAAAGTGAAATTCTATCTCACCAAAGAAAGAATGACTATCACAAAGAAATCAAGTGGTAATAAATGCTGGAGAGGTTGTAGGGAAAATGGAACACTCTTCCACTGTTGGCTGGAATGTAGATGTGTACAACCACTATGGAAATCAGTATGGAGATTCTTCAAAAACTAGGATTAGAGGTCCCATTCAACCTACCTGTTCCCCCTCTGGGTATTTTTTCCAGAAGAATTAAAAACATACCATAGTAATATATGTATGCACATGTTATAATAGCACAGTTTCTGATAGCTAAATATCAAGAACAACACAAACACCCATCAACTGAGGAGCGGATAAAAAAGATGTGATATTTTTTACCAACATATCTCATAGATCTACAGAAATCGTTCCTAAAATTTATTTGGAACCAGAAAAGACCTAAAATAACAAAGGCAATCTTGGGCAACAAAGGCTAGGCAGGAGGCATTATGATCTCTGACTTGAAATTATACTACAAAGCTACTGTGATAAAAACAGCACAGTATTGGGAAAAAAATAGATCTGAGGATCAATGGAATAGCTTAGAAGATTCAGATACAACTACAAACACACTCAGCCATCTTAGCTTTGACAAAGGGGCCAAACACATTCAATGGAAGAAAGCTAGCCTCTTTAACAAATGATGCTGGAAAACTGGATCTCTATATGCTGAAAAATAAAAGTAGACCTGGTAGTAGACTAGTACTATTGCCATGTACTAAACTAAAGTAAAAATAGATTAAAGATCTAAACATTAAAACAGAAACACTAAATCTCTTGGAAGAGAAAGTAGGTGGAAATCTTGAAGCTATAGGGGTAGGCAAACAGTTCATGAACAAAAATTAAACTGCAGAATTAACAACTGGGGCCTCCTCTTGTTGAGAAGTTTCTGCACATCAAAAGAAATTATCAACAGAGTGAAAAGACAAGCCACAAATTTGGAAAAAATATTAACTAATAAGTATTCAGACAAAGGTCTTCCATCTAGAATATATGAAGAACTAAAAAACATTGAAGCTCCAAAATTTAAGAACTCAAACCAAAAATGTGCACTTGAGATAAATATACACTTCTCAGAGGAAGAAATATGAGAGATAAATAAATAAATGAAAAAATGTGCCACATCACTGGCCATTCAAGAAATGCAAATTAAAACAACATTGAGACACACCTATGGTCCAGAGAGATAGCTCAGCAGCATTAGCACCTACCTGGTAAGCATAGGATCCTGAGTTCAATCCCCAGTACTGAAAAGAAAGATACCACCTTATTTCAGAAAGAATGGTTATCACAAAGAAATCAACCAACAACAAATGTTGGAGAGACTGAAGGGAAAAAGGAACCCTTATCTACTGGTGGTGGGAATGCAGACTCGTACAAACATTGTGGAAGTCAGTATGCAGACTCCTCAATAAAGTAGGAGTGGAAATTCCATTCAATCCAGCTATCCTCCTTCTGGGAATTTTCCCAAAAGAACTGAAACATCACATCATAGTGATATATGTACACCCATGCTTATAGCAGCACAATTTGTGAGAGCCAAGTATTGGAAACAATCAAAATGCCCATTACCTGAGGAATGAGTGAAAAAAGATATGATGGTTTTATACAGTGGAGTATTACTTAGCTATAAAGAAGAACAAACTCAAAGCCTTCCTAGGTAAGTAGATGCAACTTGAGGCTATACTCAAGCGAAAAAAAAACAGACACACATGTGCAAATATCATATTGTCTCCCTAGTACAAGAACTCTCAAGAAGAAATAAAAACTGAAAGGTATAACAGACACAATTAAAGGGAAAGAAATTGAACATAAGGATTAAACAACAAAGAGAAAGAAAGGAGAAAAGTTAGGAAATAAGGAAGGGGCAAAACCACACATGTATATATACAAGTTGGTTAAGGCAATAGTCCAAAGAATTTCCATCAGTATTTTTAAAATAACAGTTAATGAGTAGCGTTCTTGTCCTGACTAACTCTCTATGTTGCTATCTGTGAACTAAGGCAACTACACTGAGGACAACAATGTGTAACACTAAAACTGTGCTTGAAATATTTA